>JANZXV010000003.1:12890692-12900956 GCA_027576455.1 Erythroxylum roigii
GTGAATGCAATGAAATCTATCAGTCTGACCCAATATTACCATAATACCCCCTTGCTACCAGTAGCGGGATGTTACATTCTTTCCCTCAGGCAAAATAGTGATGCACCTGGTCCCATTGTCTTGAAGGGCCTGAATTTCGCTGGCAATGGCTTCTCGCCAACGGGCATCGCGCATGGCAGCAGAAAACTCTTTGGTTCTCGGTCGGCCCCAATAGCTACAAGATACATACCATGGGGAGAAGAAAAAATGGCATAATTCACATAATTAGCTAGAGGATAAGACACACCTGGAAGAAACGCCGAAGAGGGTTCATGGTCAGATGGGCTTGTGGACATGACGGAGTTGACCATATAGTCATGAAGACGGATAGAAGGTTGCTTCACGCGGTGTCCTCTCCCTAAGGTACCAACAGTTTCAGGTTGCTCAACTTCGGGAGTTATACATTGCCATTATCTTGTACGGAATGATCGGAGTGTGGATCATGCATGGGCATGTCGTGGGTTTGTTTCACAGGGTCATCATCATGCCTCTCAGGTTGACCCCTCTGTCCCTTAAAGTTGGCTCAACTTTCACTTGTTCATCAAGAATGGGCGCATCAATGGGCAAACACTCACTAATAGCCGTTGTTGAAGTCCGTTCTTCGAGAAAACATGGCATAGATGCAAAAGGAAACTCTTCTTCTACAAACTTCACATCCCTAGAGACAATGAAAGACTCTTTTTCCAGATCCTATAATTTCCAACCCTTTTGCCTGTATGGATAACCCATGAAAATGCATTTGCAGCTTTGGCTCTAGAATTTATCTCCCTTGGTGAGTTGGTTATGGGCATAACACAATGAACCAAACACTCACAAGTGGGTATAGGAAGGTGGTTCCCATGTACTAGCTCATATGGAGTTTTTCCATTGAGAACAGACGAGGGAGTCAAATTAATTAAATACCTAGCAGTGAGAACTCACTCCCCCCAAAACTGAATAGGAAGTGCCCCTTGAAATCGCAATGCACGAGCCACATTGAGAATGTGCCTATGTTTTCGTTCCGCTCTTCCATTTTGTTGGGAAGTTCCCGTGCAAGATGTTTGATGGATAATTCCTTGTTGTAGAAAGTAAGAACTCAAAAAAGTGAACTCTTTTCCATTGTCACTACGCACACATTTAACAATTTTATTATGTTGTCGTTCTATCAAAGTAAAAAATTCCATCATAGCCTTTGAAACTTCCCTTTTATCAGACAACAAATATATCCAAACAACTTTAGAATAATCATCAACTAAGGTCAAGAAATAAGATGCTCCAAAAGATGAAATAGTTCTATAAGATCCCCACAAATCACAATGAATCAACTCAAAAACTTTAGTAGCACGAAAATTGCTTAAAGGAAATTTTTCTCCTGTTTGTTTCGATTTTTCACACACTTCACAGACTTTATGCAGTTGCTCATTAGTATAATCAATCTTTATATTAGGTAACAGGTGTACAATCTTGTAAAAGGGATGTCCCATTTGTTTGTGCCATAGATCAATTTGATTCTCCACACTAGCATGACATGCGGTTATTCGTGGCATGCCCCGATACATATAAAGCCCATCTTTCTGTTCACCCACTCCAATCAGCATCTTCAAAGTGAGGCCCTACATCAAACACAACTTTTTAGTGAACAGAATGACACAATCCTCATCATCAGTCAATTGCCTAATTGAAATCAAATTGCACTTCAACTGTGGCACATAAAGTACATTCTTCAGTTTAAGCCCGCCAGTAAGGGCTACAGTTCCTTGTCTATTTGCGAAGACTCGCTCACCATTTGGCAAGCCCACTGTACATGTTGCCATATTATGTTGTTCACTGAAATTTCTCGAGTTTCCTGTCATATGGTTAGTTGCACCACTATCAACAATTCACACAATATATTATTTCTTACTAGTAATCTTTTCAGCTTCATTTATCTTATTGTCATTTAGCTTCTTCGCTAATGTTTCCCATTGCTTGTTGCTAAGACCTGTAATTGTATGTTGTGCATTTGCTATATTTGGCATGGCCTGCACTACATTGGCACGAGCTGTGTTCTTTGTGCTTGTCCCCAAATTTTGTCTATTTCGATTACCGCTTCCTTCGTTTCGTGGTCTATCCCCCCACCACTCAGGGTATCCGATCAGTTCAAAGCATCCTTTGATGTCATGTCCCGCTTTTCCACAATTTGAACTAGATCCTTACTTCACTTCATTCTTACCTTTGTTTTTGTAACCAGCTTGCACCGCCAATCCCATCACAACTCTTTCTTCCTTTGAGCGAGCAATTGTTTTCATTCGCTCCTCTTGCACCATGGTTGCATATATTCGATTAAGAGACGATAACGGGTCCATAGCTAGGATGTTCGATCGCGCAGTTCCATAACTTGCATCGTCCAATCCCAGTAGGAACTGATGGGCTTTCTCTTCTTCCCTTCTCTTCTCAAGTTGCGACCCAATATTGCACGTGCACTTCCCACATGAGCATTTTGGAATCTGCTCATAATTCGCTAGTTCTTCCCATAGTATCTTCAGTTTCTTATAGTATACAACCATGGTCATTCCTTGCTGTTTGCACTCTGCCAATTCAGCCTTTAATTGTTGGATTCTCTGTCCATTCACGATAGAGAATTGCCCTTATTGTCGTCCCAGAGGTACTTCGCATTTCAGCATTTGTGTTCGTGGAACGCAGGCTTGGTTCGACGGTGTTCAACATCTAAGACACCAGCATGGATTGGACTGTCCACCAATCTTCTAACTCTGGTGCATCTTCTTCAGGTTTCTTAATGGTTTCATCCACAAATCCCCATTTGCGTCGAGCCCGCAGAGAAATTTTCACAACACGACTCCGTTCGTCATAATTTTCTCCACGAAGCTGGACTTGCGTGATCAAACTCCCTAGGTTGTCACTCACACTCAAGTCATTGGGAGAAGGACTTTTCTTGATTCCGTCTCCCTTTGGTGGTATTTCTTGTTTTGGTTCTGCCATTGTGGCATCGGAGGCTTGCCTATGTGCAATAATTATCAGAGCCTAGAGAGCTCTGATACCTTGCTAAAATGTATTTGGGCAAATTTGCAATCCTTGTATTGATCATTGCAATATATACACGAGAGTTTCCTTAAAATTTGGTTAACAATCTCCTAATTACAGCAAGATTAGATATGAACAGTAATACATTCCTAAAATACACAATTTTATATGCTAATAATAAAGTGTAGGTGCCTAATTGATATGGTTGGATACACAACGGATTTGATGATGCGGATATGGTTGATATTGCCATATTACATTGTGCATTTTGACATCTCTAAGTCTTAATTAGACTCAAATTTAACTTCCATTGGAAAGCTACTTCCTATAACAACCCAAGTAAAACACTAATTGCAAATACGTAAGTGATAAGAAGGACGCATAACAACATATAATCAAGTATAATTAAAATAAGGCAATAATTGATAAAAATATATATCAACAATATCTAGTGAGAAATATACAACCTTACTTTTACATGTATATCAAAGAGAGGAGGTAGTTAGAAAATACTCAAAAAAGGAGGCATCAAAGAGAGCATTGAACGACTTAATGAATTTGTTTTAGAGTTAACATATAGTGACAAGGTGGAGCAACATGAGGGTTAGTCAATCAACGAACGTCGTCATTTGAATAAGGTAATATGACATATTTGGATTCCAAACCTCAAGTTTGATAGTAGAGTTCGAGTTTGAGTTATCCAAAATTTAGTTAACTTGAGTCAATTGTATTGATAGTAGATTTCTAGTTCGAGTTATCCAAAATTTAATTAACTTGAGTCAATCATATTTACTTTAAATTAAGTCTGGACATAGATATTAATTTTAATTATCGCATCAATTGAACTCGACAGAAATAATAGTTTTAAGTCTTTTTTTAATAAAATATAAGGATCGCGTACAAAATTTTAAAACAAATGGAAATTTGGTGGAATTAATAAAAACCAAGGAGAGACTTACCCTTGAAAAAGATATAAATGATTGGTTACTTGCCGTCGGTTGTCGGTGTGGGTGCGTGAAGAGACGACATGACGTACAAATGATGTGTCCCATTTAGGTTATATCTAGGAAACGACATGTCGTTACATTAACGACTGGTACAAAACAAAACATGTTAGGACTAGTCTAGTCGAGACTCGAGAACTAGCAATCCAACAGACCCGGAAAATAACCTGCGACACTGTTAACTATACCTACTTTTTATGGTATAGTCGCCGTCTTTTGTTTAGTTCTCATCTCCAGGCCTTAAAGATTGTCCATTTTGCTCGTGAATGGGTGGTAAATGGCGAGCTACTGCTTCTTTGCTTCTTCGCCAGATAGCCAGAGATACGTCATCGCCTAACCCTTCTCGTTATTGCCTACCAAACCTTTTCCTTTTCTCAATCCCTCTAGGAAGGAGTCCGCATTCTTTTATTTTCAGGCCATTTTCTGCAATCCCATCTCGGGTTTCGGTTTATGGCAGCGAAACTGAATCTGGGTCGCATGGTATGGCCCTTAATTATTCTTTGGGAGATCAAGAAGATGAGGGCTTCGGGAAGATTCCTGTTCGAGCGTACTTTCTTTCTACCAGGTCTGCCACTTTTCTAGTTTTAATTGCTAAATCTTTCGTGAGAGTTAAGTAATTTGGTTTCGGCGAACCCTCAACTCAAGTTTTGAGTAGCAAACTGGTATCGGAGCTCAGGTATGGCCTGAGGCTTAGCCTCACGTCCTGAGCTCGAATCCTAAGAAGTGGATTCGCACATTGTGATCTCAAAGTCGTAAACCGAAAGAGGAGACTGAAGGTGCCGCTAGCGGGCGTGGTGGATTTAAGTAATTTGGTTCTGCCCTATGTTCAACTCGAGTTTTAGGTAGCAAGTCATTTTATCGTCATGATTAGAGTAGTGGTATCTCCGTGATCAAGAAAATCTGTCCTGTTTGTGTAAATGATGTGGAAAAGTCTTTGCTTTAGGGTACTCGTGCCAACATTTGTTTCTTTCAGCCTGCTAGGATAAATCCTTAGTAGCTACAGAGTCCTGTAAGATTCATTAGTCATTAATTCGAAACCTTTGGATTCGTGATTATGCAACTGCGAAAATGTCAAGAGTTTGCATTTCAAGGATGCTGATTTGGTAGAAGATTTAGGGAGCTTCCGAAGGCAAGTATGGATAGGTTAGACTTCTGTAAATGCTTGAAATCTTTTTTGCGGAAGCCCTTGATAGTGATGGATACTCATATTCGTATCATATCAAGTAATATTGGTTTGTGGTGTTTGTGGGTCTTTACCTGCTTCACATTTGTGTTACAATCTCATGAACCCTGTTTCCCGTCTCTTACCTTTGGCTGTGGTCCTCTTTTTTCTCTTGATGGCTTGGTTTTCTCAGATTCATGGTTTTGGCAGTATTGATGTGAAGAAAATGCAAGCAGAGAATTTAAGCAATGTTGTTCCTCCTACCTCGCGCTCAACTAATTATATTGCCCTCAGATATTGTGATTTCCCTTCAGACTTTACCGTAAGATGTTTGAGAGTTAATTTTATTCTAAAATCAGTATGTTGTAGCTCAAGGTTTTCCTCTTCTTCTTCCGTTTTTCTTATATATACAAATAATCTAAGGTTGCCGAGATCATATAATTCAATCGCTGTTGTTCATATTCTTGATGTTATCCATTTTGATGTCATCTGACATGATATGTTGTCTTGTATTCAGATGCATGGAGTCAAAGAGCTTGTCAATTGGCGATACATGGTTGTATTTCAATATGGTTCTGTGGTACTCTTTAATATTGAGGATCATGAAGTTGAAAGTTACCTGGAAATAGTAAGAAGACATGCTTCAGGAGTTCTTGCTGAGCTGAGGAAAGATGGTGTGTTAATCAATAATCTTCATTATAATATCATATTCAGAAACAGAAGGTTCATGCCCTAATAAGTTAATCTGCCAGGTCTAACATGCCTGATGCTGTACATAATCATGAATATACTAATGCATTTTATGTCATACACGTATATCGTACTGGATAGTGTTAGTGGAGAAGCTCCAGCCGGCAAGCTTAACTCAAAGAAGTCATATTCTCTAACTAGTGGGATCAGCCACTTATTTCCTTTTCATTTGAGTCTCTGAAGCTATACTTATCTGAGGCACCTAATTGTTGAAAAGATGGCTGGTTTTATATCTTGCTCATTTGTATACTTGTTGTGCTTATTTTCATATCATTAGTTAGCTCTTCTAACTTAATTGTTTCCATAATTTACTGCATTTCTTTTTAGTTTTTCTTTTACAATTGACATGATACTGTATCAGATTATGCAATAAAGGAGAAGCCCTTTCTGGCTGAGGATATGCAAGGAGGACCTGACTACATAGTTCTTAAAACTTTAGATACGGATAGCATTCGCATTATTGGAAGTGTGCTGGGGCAAAGTATTGCTTTGGACTACTTTGTTTCACAGGTAATTTGTATACAAAATAAAGAAATCAAACACCGATTTGACTTATGAGCTATGTAGGAGACAATCAATATTATTTATGTGATATAATCGGTACTGTTGATATTTTCTATCGATCTTACAGTTGCTGTGATGCTTGTATTTTTCTTTTTTCTTTCATAGCGTGAAAGAGTATTATCTTTTTCTTTTTGCAATGTGAACTCTTTTCTTATTTATTTAATGTCCTTCCCTTCTCTCTAGGTTGATGGAATGGTTGAAGAGTTTGCTGGTATAAACCGTGCAATGGAAAAAACTGGAACATTCACAATGGATAGGAGGAAACTCCTCCAACTTGTTGGAAAAGCTAATTCAAATTTAGCTGATGTAATTCTTAAAGTTGGTCTTTTTGAGAGGTAGTTCTTATTTCCATTTTTATATTGTTGCAGGAGTAAGATTGTCTGTGCATAGTCTTAGTTAGTCTGAGTGTGTTTGCCAGAGTCAATATATGTTCTTGGATGTTATCAATTTCCATTTTTTGTAGCTCTGAGTTAGGATGTAATTTGAAGTGCAGAATTACAGGTTAACAACTAGTATTTACAAGCATTTTATTCTATGTCACTGGTCACCATTTGTTGATATGTACACATGGGATTGGGATGAGATGGGTTCTTATGGTGGTTCTTTTTGTACACCCCCAGATCTGAGATTGCTTGGAGAGATGCAAAATATGCTCAGATATACGAATACTTGAGGGAGGAATATGAGGTCACACAACGGTTTGGGAATTTAGATTTCAAATTGAAATTTGTGGAGGTATGTTCTAATCTTGCATGATTGATTGATTGCATGAATGAAAAGGAATGTCATTATTATTCTGGAAACTCTGTTTAGTAAAATAATAACTATGCATTAAACACACTACATATCCGTGTTGCTTAACCTATACTCTTTCATTCAAAATCTGGCGTGTTTCCTTAAAATAGTCAAGCCTGTGTAATTTTTCATGATAGCATTACTTGTGGTTGTTTATTGCAATAATGACCTCAATCGAATTATAAATCTTTTGCAGCACAATATTCATTTCCTTCAAGAAGTTATCCAGAATAGACGGTCAGATCTTCTGGAATGGTGCATAATCTTTCTATTGAGTGTTGAGAATGTTATTTCCATATATGAAATAGTGCAGGATTCAGGTGTGGCGTGATCCAGTCGACAGATGATAAAAGTTAGGACCAACAGACAATTCATTTCCTGTAGAATCATTCATACGAGTAATAATTTATTTTATTCCCTTAGTGTCTGCGTTGATGTATTTATATTTACTAATTTTAGACATGGCCTCTATGAACAGAACTTGAAAGTTCATGGCGACCTTTTACTTGTTATAAAATCATATTTGCGTTACATGTTTGACACCTTTCATCTCTCCGGAGAACCTATTGGTTCTTTCAACCCTAGACGTTCAAAGTTAACAGCTAACGTTGGTTGTGATTTTGCCATTCAAGCCTGAGTGTTAGGCGTGTTTAGTAAATAGGGAAGGCACGAGTTAGATGAAAGCGTTTAGTTGGTACCTCTAGCGCCCAAATCACAGTAATGTGCATAAATGTTAAAACAGATATCAAATGACAATACAATTTATGGAATAAGATGTTTGATAATGTTAATCAGTAAAGAGATACTATCATTAATTGCTCTAATAGTTTACTACTAAATGGACATCTATCCATTAGCAAATGAGTTAAAACTCCTCCACCCTCACGGATGTCTGCGGTGTCTCATACGCAATTCTGGATCTTGACTTCTTCACACCGGCTGTGAACCATAACTTATCAGACTTGTAGCCTTCAGCTGCCACACTTGTCAGCTTAACCCACACTAAGACCTTTGTCTTCATCCCCTCTATGCCCGTCAGCTTTCCCCTCATAAGAATTGCTTTCACTCGAGTTGCATACCTTAGTACAGAAGAGTCCTTGAAGCTGACTTCACACACGGAAGGCAAGTATACGATCAGCTTTGCCTTTGATTCGTCAAATTCATAACAGGTCACGTTTTCAGGAAAGAGACCTGGAGGTAAATTGTACTCTCGAAGAAGATCTGGCAAAGTTTTCAGTGGCTTTCCTGCACGAAATACACAGGTATCTACTATGAACAGGCAATACACGACTTTCATGTTGCTATACAAGAGAATGAGCTCACATTTCAATCTTATTTTTAAAGACAAGTTTGTTGGACGAGACTTAAACTAAGTAACCTCGTTCACAACAAATCTGGAACCAAAATCTAACAGCTGGTGCACACAATGCAAGAAAGATGAGGGGAAAAAAAAAAGGATAACAGCTTCTCCATAAAATTTCATTTTTCGAATAACTTTTCGCCTGAAATGCAAGGGAAATGGCCCTTTTTTATGTGATAATGTAAAGAAAAGAGAGAATTTTCAGAACCATACAATACGAAACTGCTTAAAACATCTGTTGAGCAATCGAGTTAATAGCAACCTGAGGCATGGTCTGTGATTCAGATATCTTTTTAGAGTCTTCTTTTGTCAGTAAATGAAGCTTAGAAAACAATGTACAATGCAAAACATATTTGTATTGTATAACAAATTAATAGACAAGTTCGGCAACGCCGACAGCACTAGTTTTAAATTTTCAGTTCATATCGGTATAAAACATGTAAAAACATCTTACCTTTGAGTTTGTTGAAAATCCATTTTGCCTTCTCTTCAAGCGTATTGGAAACCTTCTGCAACATGAGGAGGTTATTAGAACTTTTAGTATTATGTACGTAAGAACATATTTCACACGAGCAAGCGGAGAAACAACTTTTTCGAGGTAAGAGTCATGGTTAAAACTCAAAATCTTACTCAACTTCGTGGATTCAACAGCCAATTGCCAAGAGTAATCCAATAAAAAAAAAACATAATATGACATACTTCCAAGAGGAATATTTTCATTCCTTTCCTCCCTTTTCCTTTCTTTTATCCTCAACCAACTTGGCTTTCTGAAATGATAATCACATTACAGCCGATCTTATAAGAAAATTGAGAGAGGTAACAAGATACGGATTTTAATCTCAAATCCTGAGATAACACCAGCAACTGCAAGAAGCCAACAGTCATCTCCAACATTACTAGAAGCACGTACATTTATGCTCCTCAATGTCCTCCTCATTTGGATTTGCCAAATCCAATTCCGTGTATTCCAAAACTCGTGTCCATGGTCATTGCTTTCCCCGGAAAAATGATCCATTAGATCCAAAACAAATTGGCACAAATTATGAAATGGGAAAAGTTGAACCCACCCGCATTATGCAAATCATGATTAAACCCAGACCAAAAAGAACACCAGACAAGAATCTGACTACCAAGAAAAGGTTAAAGGGGGAACAAATCACATAATTAATGGAATCAAGAAAAACTACAAAAGGCATTAAAGATAAAATCTTTATACTAACAGTTATGTCTTCAGTAATGTTAGAGAGCTCCTCCTTAGCTGTCTTTGAGATCCAAGAACCCCCTAGCTTCAAGCTACTAACTTTTGTTAATACCTTTTCCATTCTCTCTCTAGTCTCTTAATTTATCACTAGAAATGAAGAAGACGAACTGGGCTTTTCTTCCTTGAAGTAGTAAACCAGACAAGTGAAGTGAAGTGAAAGAAGTGGCTCTCGCTCTCAAAACGGAGGGTCTGTTGAGAGAAAGCTGGCAGGCACATAAGACAGCAAAAGCAGCTGTAACCTTCAAAAATAAGCGGCGCTTTTGTTACGCTTATTTATTTATGAAATAAAACAATGTACCGATCGTTTCTTTTCGTTTATAAAATCAAAT
>JANZXV010000003.1:12943312-12956456 GCA_027576455.1 Erythroxylum roigii
CTGCTTGTTCACTGAGTTCCAAACTTTTTTTTTAATTAATTTGTCGCTTTTTGCGATCAAGTTACAGTTCCATTTTGCCTTGCTTTCTGGTTAGTAATTCCACATATTTGCTTCACCGCATTTTCATTTCCATTGAACACAATTAGATTAACTTTTATTTTTGTAATGGTTCTTATGATATTACGAATTGTGTATGGTAAGTTCTGCTGATTTCTGATAATGTTTAGATGGTAGGCCTATGAGATCTATTCTATTCATTTTTAAGACTCGTACAGCCTTAATTTTTCATTAGGATGATTGGGGAAGAGTATGCGATGAATTTTCCTGGCTGTTCAGTGGGTTCCATTACGTTTCCTTTGTCTTTCAATCATCCATAACACTCCATCTGGCGTTTCTTGGAAGTACAGTATCAATCTATCGTTTATTGGAGCTTTTAAGAGATTGTGGTGATAATTGATGTTGTCTTGCTTCTGTAACTTGGTAACATGCCTCTTATCTTACATTTACTTTTAACTATGTTAGCTGAGATTATAGCTACAGGACAATGGCAGGAAGATGTTATACTTCTGCCTAAATGTTGCATTCATTTTAGCTTAGATTGAAGGGACTTACTACTGAATACAATCCTATATTTCTACCTAAATGTTGCATACATTTTAGCTTAGATTGAAGAGACTTACTATTGAATACAATCCTATAAAGATTCATCCTTGAAGATTGATGATACTTCTGATTCTCCACCAGTAAAGGCTTTAGAATATGGTGAATTGTTTCCTTAAAAAATGCTTTGTGGTGAATTCTTTTTTATTTCAAAAGTTATAAATGCCATCAAGTGAAGAAGATAACATTATGTCTATTTCAGTAGGAGACTAAGGGCATTAGATTTGCCACTCTCACAATTTCAATACTTAATTGGGAAAAAAGGGTTGGGCATCTAGTTTTCAAGAACTCTGGAACACTAAGGCTGATCTTGAGATGGCTGAATATTTTTCATGCTTAACCGAGTCTTCATTGATTATTGGTTTAACTTCTCTAATTGATCTATCCCTCATTCAGATGCATTAGACTTCGTTTCACTATGAAAAATGTACTTGGGCAAAAGTAAGCTGGAAGAGGGATGACTGTGCTTGATGTGAATCAACCTTCAAGTGCCCTGCAGTGTTATTTTCATTTAGGGTTGTGGTTGCTTCTTTGTTGTTTAGAGCATAGATACTAGATATGAATGATTGAGAGTTGATTCAAACAGTTCTTTGTTCTTTATTTGTAGTGAGAAACCCGTATATAAAACTTCAGCTAGGATTAAAATTTAAATGCTTGAAATGAATTGGTTGATTTAGCTTGGTTTGCAGTTAAGTTTCATGTAAATTCTTTGATTGATTGCAGGAATGGGAACAAAAGTGCATTGTGATAGTTACTTTCAACGACATTTCTCTATGAAGGATCTAACTGAGGATTCTAACAGTTGTAACTGGCCCCTCTACTATGGAGGTAAAAGCTTTGTAAATGGGCAATGTTTCAATGGTTTCTTGCCAAGGGCTGTTACAGACACATATCGGGGGCATGACAAGGATGTGCTGAAACAAACAATGCTTGAGCATGAGGCAACATTCAAGAACCAGGTATTAAGGGTTTTCAGTTTCCTTTTTGATCTGTTAATCTGATGTGCCTTCATATTTATAGGTCAATCAAACCCTAGTCATTTTATTTTGGGAAATAAGACATTCAATTTTTGCTAGGCCCCTAAACAAAATTTTGTGTTTTGCCACATTGTATTTAATCTAGCTGTGTGAACTACACCGCCTGTACAACATACAGAGGGACTTGATGGCTGAAGCTAAAAGGAAAGAACTACATAGGAACTGTATTCATTTCGAAGGACCATTATCAAGCCCCTTGGTTTCTCAAATTACATGTGAAGATGGTAGGAAATGGCATATACCTAGCTTTCCTTTGGGAAATTCTGTGGGTGCTAGAACATCTACTTCAGGCATTGATGACATTCATTCTCCATTGAGTTCTATGAAAGGTAGCAGTATACAAATTAGTCCCTGGCCATCACAAAATGTAGGTTCTTCAAAGGATGTGGAGATCTTGGAGATCAGACCGACAAAGGCGAGGAAAAAGATGTTCGACCTTCAACTTCCAGCTGATGAGTACATTGACAAAGACGAAAGAGAACAGTTGAGGGATGATAATTTATCTGGCATTCCAAGTTATCTGTCCAGTAAGTATCATAAAATAGCATCTGAGAGTGGAAAAGATTTGTTTCCTGGTGATGGTGTGAAGAATGGCTTCCAAGGGGATACCTTTCAATCAAAATCATTTTTAAGGAATAAAAGTAATGTGGCTGACTTAAATGAACCTGTTGAGGTTGAGGAGACTCATGCTTCTCCATATGTTAATCTTCTAGTTTCTACCACTTCTCGCGGGGAGCTTCAAAGGCACGAGGAGGCTGCTAAGCTAGAGTCACAACCTGTTGGTATTTCCAAGGATATGCCGCTCGATGCACGCCATGGTTGTGAGAATGGAACTTTCAACAGTTCAATTTCGCAAAATGACCCAAATGAAAAATGCTGGTTTACACACATGTTTGGTGCAGGTGAGGCCTTGTCTTGAAGTTATCATTTCCATCTTTTTGGTTGTTGCATAAGGCCTTGGAACTTGCAAACTTTTAATCTGTAGTGTATGTAACTTGTAACAACAGGATAGAGGATTAAGTGAATAACTTTCAAGTTATGAAGTTGAAGGAAATTTATGCTAGTGTTGAAATTAAAGATGCCTTAGTTGACAAGCAAAGCAATCTGTGACTATTTACACTTTCAGATTGGCAATTATGCTCTTTTTTTATATTAGCTTATGATTATTGATACTCCAAATACAGTTCAACAATTTGACATAGCCTGTTACAATTGTTCCATCTGTTCTAATGGCCACTTGTTTCTATCTTTTTTATTTTCTCTCTTTTGTAGACAATGGCAAAAGCAGCCTGAAGTCTGTTTCTCAAAGTCTTGAACATGAAAAATTGGGTGCATCTTCCCACCCAGGGCAAATTCTGTTCAATAAAACTCAGGAGCAGTCAAAGTTCTTTCAAGCTGATGATAGCAAGGTAGATAAGTGGAGACAAAGACTAGTTAATGGTTCAGAACTCTCTGAAAGAAATCATGAGAAGTCAAATAATAACCTCCCAGAATCATTCATTACTTCCCATTTACACAGTTCATGCCGTACTGCCTCACTCAATTTGGGAAAGTCCTGGTCTCACTCTGTTTCTCCTTGGGATAGGCCTAGTGAGAGTATAAACCAGGTTCAGACACACAGACATTTGAACACTTCTGCAACCTTGAGTGGTTCTCCATCATCGTCTCATGCTCAAGGGATTTTTGCAGAGCGTTGGAATCATAGCAGCAATGCTGCATGCATCCCGAGCTTCAAAAATGAAATGCCTAAGCAAAATGGATTGTACCATTGGTCTTCATCATGGTCCAAAGAACTACCTAGTTGCCCTCCTTCTTGCAACTATGATGACTATTTGCACTGCCGTGCTGCAAACAACTTAGCCTCTGAACAGTTCATCAACCATAGCTCAGCGAAGTTTTATAGCAGTTCAAATTGCAAAAACTTGAAGTCTGTAAAAGATGTGAACTTGAATGTGATTCCTTCAAATAGTCCTTCCAACAGACCTAATCTCCAGTATAATCATGAGCTCATAGACATAGAAAGAATTCCTGATGACAATCCCGAGACTTTGCCTTGGTTAAGAGCTAAGTCTGCTTGTCGGAATGAGGTTACTGATGCAAGGCTGGATGTAGAGACAAGACAAACCAGTTCCTTGCAATCTGCTGTTGATCAGTTGTTAGCTGCAAATGAAACTAGCAAGGGTCCCAATCAAATTATTCTGCAGAACTTGAAATCAACGTCATGCTCAAATGTTGCTAAAATGAGCAACTCCCCAGGTTGCAATAAACTTCTTGGATTTCCAATTTTTGAGAAGTCTACCGCTTCCAAGAACGAGTCTTTTTCTTTGACCTCTTCTTCTGTGTCTCATCCCCAGCCATTAGAGGGAGAAATAGAAAATAAGAGGAAACTCACAGTTCTTGATATTAACTTGCCTTGTGATCCAGCTGTTCCTCAACTAGGTCAACAAACTGCAGCAGAAGGCTTGCTTCCTGAAAGGGAATCTGATGCTAAACTTGGCAATTTGAGACATGAGATTGATCTGAATTCTTGTATGAGTGAGGAGGAAGCTTCTTTGATACCTTCTGTTCCAGGGTCTAATGAAAAGATTGTTTCAGGCATAGACCTAGAGGCTCCTGCAGTTCTTGATACTGAAGAAGATGCCAATTTTGGAGAAGAATGTCTAGAAAATGTGCAGGGAACATCATCACAGTTAAATCAGCACAAAGCTGCAAGCCCATTGGATGATCTTGTAAGAGTGGCTGTTGAGGCAATAGTTGCCATCTCTTTGTCTAGTTACTGCAATGGTTTCAATGACACAACTGTTACTCCATCAGAAGCTTCTGTGACAGATCCAGACACTCTTGAATGGTTTGCAGAGATTGCACTCTCTTGTGGAGATGATCGAAAGAGCAAGATTCAAGCCACCTTGAGGGCCAAAGATGGTGGAGACCATGAGAGATCATCTCCAGAGGCTATTGACTATTTTGAGTCCATGACCTTGAATCTTATAGAAACTACGGAAGAAGACTATACGCCCAAACCTCTGGTTCCAGAAAACCTGAATTTCAAAGAAACAGGTACAACCACACCACCAACTCGAACTCGAAAGGGCCAGGCAAGAAGAGGAAGGCAGCGAAGAGACTTCCAAAGAGACATTCTTCCGAGCCTTGCTTCTCTGTCAAGGCACGAGGTAACAGAAGATATTCAGATATTTGGATGGTTGATGAAAGCAACAGGCCATCAATGGCACTCAGGGTTAATGAGAAGGAATTCTACTAGAAGTGGAGGTGCAAGGGGGAGGAGGCGCTTAATGACTTGCCCCACTCCTGATGTTACAGCAATCCAGCCTTGCACTCCTCTTATACAGCAACTTAATAACATTGAAGTGGGACTGGAGGATAGACGCCTAACAGGGTGGGGGAAGACAACCAGACGCCCCCGTCGACAAAGATGCCCTGCAGGTAATCCCCCTGTGATCACTTTAACTTAATAACGAGGAGAGGCTTTGATTGATCAATCATTCAAATGAGATTTCTATAGATGGAAGCAGGCGTTTGTTTCCATGGCTTTAGGCATTGAGGTGGTCGTGAGCTGTCGGGAACACCCTGGATGTTTCTTGGCCCACAATCCGGGTCCCTGTTATTATTAGTCTTTGGATCATTACAAACTTCGTATTGTCGCTATATAATGCTGGCTTGATTTCTTCTGGGATATATTCTAAACAACATTCCTTGAGCCATGTATGCAATGTCCAACTTCTACCATAGGAGTGAATTGTTGTGATCCTGGATACCTTTTTTTTTGGGTGTAAGTTGCTTGAGTTGACTCCAAGAGACAGGTCACCAAAAACATGAGAAGCTTTTGCATCTCATAATGAATGTAGTTGCTAAGAATGCACGATTTGGTCCGGTCATTCTTATTGATGGCAAAAGATGCACTCATGTCCTCAGCAATAGAAATTTTTGATGCCACTGGCCATGTCCATTATCGGAGTTGTACATTGTGTATCATGTGCCTGGTTAGCTTAGGAATTATGAAGAGTTAACGACATGAGCAATGCTTCTTTGTGTAGAAAGACTGATGAGCAATGCTTCTTTGTTATGTCATTCTACGTCCTCCACTCTGCCCAAATGTGTCGTTTTTGACTGTTGTCATATTCCATCTTAAACCCTAAAACTCCGTAACAAGCAAGCAAACAACACATGTTTCTTAATTCAATGGGAAGAAAAAGGGATACACGCGCAGTACAGAGAACGTGAGAGAGGCAGAAGAGAAGATGTATCCTTTGTACGGCAGGTGTCGGTGTCAGGGATTGAGAAACAGAGTGGGGTCCACAAACCAGTCCAATCTCTCTTTTGCTTCCATTCCAATTCCAATCAGTTGTACTCTTTCCTCCAATCAGCAACTTGACTTGGACTAGGTCCTTTTCCTTCACCCACCTCATCGCTATTGGCCTACGCTCTTTTTGTGGTGAGCGTCAGGTTCTGGATTTCTTTCTTCTAAAGGTGGGTGTGTGTGTTTATGCTCACTTGTTTGGACCATTGTGGGTGTGCCTCCCACCAACACCAATCATCATATCCGGACAAAACTTGGTAAGTTCTAAGATAGATCAGAGAACACAAAGGCTCCAGTATTTCACTTAATAAAATTAGGATATTCCATGTTTATCAAAACAAAAACAAAAAATAGAGGAAGACGAAGTATTGTATTTGTATGATTTACTAAAAATCAAGCAACAAATAGTTCTTTGTATTTTACTCACAAGTCTTAACAAAAATATATTCCTTCTTTTTGCATTACCGTTGACACCATATACAAGAAAATTTGATGATCGTCAGTTAGCTGTATCTTCTCTTTTACCTCTTTAACATTAACAGAAACTCCATTGTTTTCTTTAGCTCTTGAGGAAACTTCGAACAGACACAAGGGATTGTTTGGGAAAGTACGAGAAGATATGCCCAGGTTAATCTCCCTGTTACATGGGCATATTTGCAAGAAACCCTTTCGTTGTCAGTGGAGAAATCTTTGCTATGTGAGTGTGACCCATCCGCTACCTTTTGACATGGACCTCCCTCATGAGCTTCACCAAACGATGGCCACTTTACACAGCATATATACAAACCCAGTTCTTAATCTGCTCCATCTTTGCAGGAGTACCCGTTCTCTTAAGAAAGTTCACGGCCTTTTCATCGTTCACGGCCTCAGTGGTGATCTTTTTTGCAGCACCAAATTGGTTAGCTTGTATGGTTTGTTTGGGCACATTGGCCTTGCCCGCTCAGTGTTTGATAGAATACCTGACCCCGATTTTTACTTGTGGAAAGTGATGATGAGATGGTATTCTCTTAACGACTTGCATGAGGATGTGATTGGATTATATGCCCGCATGAGAATGTTTACGAATGAGGCAGATAATGTTGTTTTCTCGGTTGTGCTAAAGGCTGCTAGTGAAAGGCGGGATCTTGATGTTGGGAGGAAAGTGCACTGTGAAATTGTCAAGGCAAGGAATCCTGATAGTTTTGTTTTGACTGGTCTAGTGGACATGTATGCAAAGTGCGGAATGATCGAGTGTTCTCGTTGTGTATTTGAAGAAAATGATGACAGAAATGTGGTTTTGTGGACTTCAATGATTGTGGGGTATGTGCAGAATGATTGCCCTCATGAAGGATTGGTTTTGTTTAATAGAATGAGAGAAGGGTTGGTTGGGGGTAATCATTTCACGTTAGTAAGTTTAGTTTCTGCATGCACAAAGTTGGGAGCCTTGCATCAAGGAAAATGGATTCATGGGTATCTAATTAAGACTGGTATAAAAATCAATTCCCATTTGATTACAGCTCTTTTAGACATGTATGCAAAATGTGGAGTTGTCAAGGATGCCAGATTTCTGTTTGATGAGATGCTCTGTATGGATCCTGTGTCATGGACCACTATGATTGCGGGGTACGCCCAAAATGGGTGCCCCGAGGAGGCTTTAAATTTGTTCACGGACCAGAAATGGATTGGGATGTGGCCTAATAATGTTACTCTTTTAAGCGTACTTTCAGGATGCGCACAGTTGGGAAACTTGCGTTTAGGGATGTCTGTTCATGGTCTTGGTATTAAGCTTGGGTTGGAGGAACCGGCAATCATAAATGCTCTGGTGGACATGTACTCAAAATGCAATAGGAATGAAAGTGCTCGTTACTTATTTGAGACAGTTTTAGACAAGGATGTGGTGGCCTGGAATTCAATTATATCCGGGTATTCCAACAATGGATCTGCATACGAAGCCCTTGAATTGTTTCATCAAATGAGAATGGAATCTGTATTGCCTGATGAAGTGACGCTTGTAAGTATCTTATTAGCTTGTGCTTCCCTAGCTGCCTTTTATGCTGGTTCTTCTCTGCATGCCTACTCTGTAAAGAGAGGGAAATTGTACTGTAACGTCAAAGTTGGCACTGCACTTTTGACCTTTTATTCAAAGTGTGGAGATGTTAGATCTGCTCGGTTAGTTTTTGATGGTATGGAAGAGAAGAGCATAGTCACTTGGAGTGCAATGATTGGTGGGTACGGAATTCAAGGAGATGTTAATGAGTCCCTTGCACTTTTGGATGACATGATAAAGGAGAAATTGGAACCCAATGAAGTGATCTTCACGAACATCTTATCTGTTTGTAGCCATGCAGGGATGGTCGAGGAGGGTTGGAAACATTTTGTTTTGATGTGCAAGGACTATAACTTTGTGCCTTCAACGAAGCATTGTGCATGTATGGTTGATTTATTAGCACGATCAGGCAGGCTTGATGAAGCCCTAAATTTCATTGAGAACATGCCAGTTCAACCAGATATTCATGTGTTTGGAGCATTTCTGCATGGATGTGAACTTCACTCAAGGTTTGATTATGGAGAGGTGGCTGTCAGGAAAATGCTAGAGTTACTTCCTGATAAAGCCAGTTATTATGTGCTAATCTGTAATCTATATGCTAAAGATGGACGATGGAGTCAAGTTGGGCAAGTAAGAGAGATGATGAAGCAAAGAGGATTGGTCAAGAGCTCAGGATATAGCCTTATGGAGACAGATATCTGTTATAAGTTACAACCGTCTCGGCTTGCGGCTGTTGCGTAATAATGGACAAGTATATTTGTGGGATCAATAGAGCTTGAACAGTGTACCATCCATTTAAAATGCGTTTGAGGTTGGAATTACCGCCGGTTTTATCATAATATCAGAGCCACTCGCAGATGTCCAGATGCACCAAATCTTCATTCTTCCAACGTACTCTCAGTACAAAAGCGGGAAATCTCCAATCTTGAGCTTGTCTTGGCTGTCTTTCTTGGACGTGTTAATTGTCTTTTTGGGCAGTAATGTGGAACTATGAGGTGTAAATGGACACTGAGCAGCAATGGACTTGCAAAGGGGTAATGGACATGCAGGAAAAGAATATGTGGAAGTAATACCAATAGATCAGATGGTTATAAAAAAGAGGGCAGTTTGAATGTACATGTTCTACTGCCAATGATACCACGATTCTCTTAAGTTTAGTGGCTTATGGACGTAAAAAAGCTATGATACAAAGCACAAATGATGGGAAAGCCTTGCATATGAAGGATCATCTTTGACCAAGTTAGTGAGTGAGGAGATGATGGTAAATATACGGGAATGCTGCTGGACTGATGAATGAACAGAGTTCACTATGATCTGGATTTTCTTGGGGCAGCCATTTTCTGGAGCGATCAGATAAATCTAAGGAAATCGTATAGATATAATTCTTTATATACTAGTAAATCTAATGTAACAAAGCAATTTCAGGTTTCCCTTTTCACGTTACAGGGCAATGGGATGATACCAACTAGGCCAATTGAAGGCTTTTTTCACCCAAGTGGCAAGCTTTTTAATTCTTCCATGAAAGGATTACATGCCTTGCTAAATCAGCTTTAAAATGACCTAATGCCCGCTTGAGTTCCATATCAAAATCAAATAGTTATATTCTTTCATGGCAAGCTAATGTGGCCGAAATGAGGCCTCATGTTGTCATGCCAAATTCTACGCTCACGAGGCCCGAATTTGGTTCTTCCATTCTCTAGCATTCAATTTTTAAAGAAAGACACAAGGTAATATTCTGTTAACAATTTCACTTATGTTTGTTTCTAAGATTTCTTTAATTTGATTCAAATCCTTATTCATATTTGTTTAGTGAAAATACAAAAATGAAATTATGATGCAATTGTGATGTTGATGCTATTGTCAAGGTCTCAAGAACGTATCTAAATCTTGGGAGAAGATTTATAATGTATGAGATGCTCAATCTTAAAGAAAGTGTAAAAAGTTGCAAATTCTTTTAATGATTAGATTTTTTACTTTTTCAGTTGAGTGTTTCTAAAAGCATATTATTGAGAAAATGAAGCTTTTAAACAGAAGAAAACCACAATATAGTTAGCTTTTAGGTTATTTTAAAGTATTGTTCATTATAATTTTTAACAAAAATCAAACATTTAGGTTATTGAGGTAAAAAAATATGACGGATTTCAAAGTAGGAGTTGGAAGAAGGAGATGGAAGAAGTTGGTAGTAATATCATTTAATTTTATTTCAAGGCCTTTTATTTTAAAATTTTTCTAATGAAATCTTATGTACTGATATCTGGATTGAATGTTGGGTGTAATATATGTAAGTCTTGAAAGTAAATGTAGTGTGTCTAGTTTAGTGAATATGGATTGTATGATATCAATGCATTATTATTATTATTATTATTGTAATGAATATAATATTATAAAAATATTATTAAGCTCCATGTTATAAATTTTAACTTTTTTTTCATGAACCAACAATCTTTGTAAAGACATTATGTTTAATCAAATATATACAAAAGTATAATGAAAATGTACATGAAATTTTATGCTCGGGCACCAAAATAACTAATAAAGTAATATGTATAACAACCAATATGTACCAAAATATTATAAGAACATAATACCCATTCATCAATGTATAGTCTTAAAACAATACAATTCAAATCAATGTCCAAAAAAGGCAGGGGTTAGTTGTAATATGCGCAAGTTTACATCCCACAATTTAACAAATGTGGTCTATTTTGAGATTCTTGAGTCCCAATGTTTGCTCCTAAATTTAATTGCTTTCTAGACACTTGTTTAAATCTTTTGCCTTGTTTCATTTGTTAAACTTACAGTGGACTTATGATAATAGTGGATGTGAGACTTGCATTAAGTTTGATTAGAATAATTCTCAATTAGTGGTCTAGTAATAGAAGATGTTGATTTAATAACTGGGTCTATTACTCATATTTGCTTCAAATATTCATCATATGGTATATGATTGCATTGTATAAACTACTTCTCCTTTTCTTTAACTTATTTGGGCCTTACTTAGTAGCTACCATTTTACCAGTCTTTTTGTCTTCCCTTTCCTTAGACACATTCCAATGGTTAATATGATTTATGATTTGTTATAGATAATTGGAATGTAATGGTTGTTTGTATATATTTAATGCGTTAATTGAGTTAGTCAATGCATATAAACATGCAAACAAACATGTAAATATAAGTGTATATGAAACAAATAAAATACATCATTATTGATGAGTAAAATCATACATATGTAGATGAGGTGTTGCATAAAGCTAAAGCTTCTCACTATCTCACTTGGTCTTGTATCATACTAGTTGTAATATAAATTCATAAGTGAATGGTTAACTATATGAATGCAGTAAACACCTATAGAGAAGTTGGTGTTGGTATCCTAAACCTTAATATGAATTTGTTAGGTTGTATAAGTTTGTTATTACTCTTTTAAAAATAAATCTTGTAATTAATCACCCTCTCATTCCTTAAGATTGAACATGTCCTTGAAATTGGCTCTCCTAGCTCTCTAATTGTTTTCTTTTTAGGCTTTCCTGGCATAACCTTTAATAATGGTAGCTTTAAAATTTTGGCTAAAATATTCATCTAAGATTCATCATAATTGCATAAGTTGCTAAGTATTTGGCCTTGGAATACCATTCACTCGTATATTTACCTTTCCTCTTTTGTAACTAGTAACACTAAAGTATCATAATAAAGTATCTTAGAAATATTATAGACTTTACAACTACAAATTCTCTCCTTAATTTTACAACATATGTAATCCCTTTTTCTTGTACTTTATAACTTTCAATGACATTCTATATAAAATGATAAAAATCAACATGTATATTCTCAACCAAAATTTCCTAATACTCCCAGTTTCTACCTAAGTCCCTAACAAATTGTAGTCTTTTTTATACCATATGTCCTAATTTCCTCAAATATTGAAATAATGGTTTTAGTTTTGACACCCACAATTTTACCATTAAAAGCTTCACATAAGTTATCTTTTATTATGTTTAACTTGATTTTAGGGTGTCATAATCTTTTTTTAGGAACCTCTGTAAAAGTCTCCTATATATTCTCAAATCACTCGTTAAACTCTCAATTTTTACTTAAAAACGAATATTTATTGACTTGACAATATTCTAAAATAATTTCTATCACAAATCTATGCTTTACATTTGGGAGTTTATCTTGAATAGCTTGAATAAATTCTTACTAAAGGAAATTATATAGAACATAACCGGTATTGTTATAAATAAAAATCATACAAGAATGAAAAGTGAGAAAATAAATTTAGGAATGACAAAATTTTGCCTAACCTTCTACTTGTCACTTACAACAACCCAGTATATGTCATCTTCAATGCCAAAGTCAACCATTAATAACCTTTAGAACCAACTCCATGTATTTCTTGTCTTAATATCTATCATTGTCCAACAAACATGAAGCTTCTTATTGTTTGCATCTCTACCCATAATAGTAACCATTACTCCCTTCGTAACTCCTTCAAGAATGCTCCATTAACACCCAAAATCATTTTAAATCCATTAATCATTCCTGTCTTATAGTAGTTAAAAGAAACATACAACTTTTAAAAAAATGAATCCCTAGTAAATATAAATCTCTCCACTTCAATTTTAGTTGCATTATCTAGATTAGATATTTTCAAGTTTATTTTATAATTCCATGACAAAGTAAACTCAGCCTTAACACCCACTTTATCTTTTCAATAACAACCTCTTTTACTTCTGATCGCGGCTCTGTTGTTCGATTAAGAAATCGACCTTGGAAACCGGTTAAAATAAATTAAATCCAAGATTGCAGCAAGCTGAACTTCGGGTCGTCTCTCTCGATGGAACCACTTGAAATTGATCCTAAACTAGCCTAAGTCGAATGATGCAATTGAAGCAATTAAAAAAGGAGGGTTTTGTTGATTGATTAAAATTAAAGAAAAGCAAAGTATGAAATAATCTTTTTGGGATTTTTGGAAAATTAAACAATTGGAAAAGACTAAGATTGAAATCAAATTCTAAAGCTCTCTTGAAAATGCGGCTCGGGTTATCATTGTTCAAAATAATTTTTGGGGTTGGAATCCACTAAGTTTCGAAAGATCAACCTTAAAACTAT
>JANZXV010000003.1:12956556-12982845 GCA_027576455.1 Erythroxylum roigii
GGAACCAATTTAAGTGCAAAAAGTATCAATTAGGAGTCAACGAGTGCATAAACAGTTAAGAAAATGAGGCCAATTTAGAAGGTAAACTTGGCTCAATCAACTTCATACAAGACTGACAAATGCATATATGTAATACATTTCTGCATTGTCATTATGTTCATGACCCTTAATAAAATTGAACTAATGTCCTTCAAATCACCAAAATCTTTCTTAACTAATCATGACTTTCAAATTATTTTGTTACCGTACAACTTACAACAATTATGATGATCGATATAATGTATAATATGGCAAACATCTTCTTATCTATATAAGCATCCACTAATTTTTCAAGGTCACCCAACAATAACACTTAAATCTCATAGTAAATTTGCAATTTATAATAAATTCAATTACATACCTTTCAACAGTGGAGTACTTGGTTACTACCTCTTTAAATTCTCTCCATCAATACATTATGTACTAAGTGTAAATTATGAAGAATCGTAACTTAGAACTAAAAAATTCAACTCCATATTAAGGTGGAGAAGTATTATATACCACACTCTAGCTTACTAGGATTTTCAACTCCAACTATTTATGAGTAAGAGATGAATCTCTTGGTCAGTTAATAACGATTGTTTGCTGCATATCAACATATTAAGCTCTTTCCTCCTTTAACACTTTAGCATTTAATTTACCACCTTTAATTCTCTTTTTTTAGGTCATGTCTGGTTGGGTGGTTATTAATGGAACGTAATATTATTCCACCGTTTGAAAGGAGGGTTTATAATAGAATGGAATGGAATATGATGGAAGGGGAGGGTTTCACATTATATCTTATTTCATCCTAAACGGTAAAAATAAATTACCTATAATTTGTGAGTTTAGGATGGAATGTAAAATGATAAATAACATCTCACTATATTACATTATGAACCCTTCTTCCAAACAACATTTCACCATATTATATTATGAACTATTTTATTCCTCCCAAACAACAAATTTCTAACATTACATCTATTTACATTCTATTCTATTATAAATCATTCCATTCCATTCCATTTCATTAAAAACTTTACGTCCAACTAAACAGAGCCTTAGGGCCCTTACATAAGTTTTCTTACCTCCACCAGCTCATCACCATCATTATTAGAGTCATCTTCGACAAGTACCTTAGAGAGTATATACTCTTCATCACTACCTTCCTCTACTTATGTGTTAAATTTTATGCAATTTGTGAGTCCTTAATATCACCGCTACTCTTAGTTATTTACTTTAATTTCAATCTGGTTGATTTCTTAGTAGAAATTGCCTTAAGATAATCTTCAAATATTAATTTAGATTTGCCTTGTAGTGATTTTCTACTAGATTTACTTCTTAAAGATGTCACCTTGCACTTTGAAGTTTCTTCATTATCTCTCAATGCAATCTTTAGATTTAAACTCCCATTTATCCTAATTTTTCTTTCTTACCTTATAAAAAAATTTCCTCACAATAGTTTTTGTTTGACATACATATGCACTACTTTACTTTTTCTTGATAACCTGTGATGGAGTATATCAAGGATTTGTTGACCATTTTCCAATTCCCTTAAACCATCACTTAAATCCTATAGTGAAAACACTCAATATCATTTTGACGCATCCATGCTTTAACTTCATCAATAATGTCCCAATGGCAAAACTTGTCAAAATCTTCAACCTTAATGACTTTGGCCTGTCAACCAATATATTTACCCATTATTAACTCCTCAAGAGTGCCACCATAATCGATGTGAAACTACCTATCCTTACTCCATATGTTTATTTAGGATAAGTAAAAATGGCAAACTTAATCCTTATATTTAATATGACACCTTGAATGCAACTTTTAAAAACATTAAACATGAAAATAAAAAAAAATCCAATATACTTAATAACTTCATTCTCTTTTTTAAGGATGATATAAATGCAATCCATTATCATCTTTTTCTTAATAAGGGAACATGCAAAAGTAAGTAGAAGTGAAAGATGACTGAATTCTTTTATTATAAAAGAAAAGAAAATTAAATGGATAACTAAATGTGTTAATGGATCTTCTAACAAGTTGTTAGTATATTTCATTAAAACTTATGGGTATAAGTTTTAATAAGTGGACTAAGTTCTTATTAGCATAAAAGAAAATAACAAATTGAATGAGTATTTAAATATGTTGATAAAACTTCCAACAAGTTGTTAGTACTTTGCACAAGAGCTAATGAGTATTTATCATTTATTTTAAAAAAATACGAGAAAAAAGGAACATAATTAATGTCTTCAACTTTGGCCAACATATACTAAACATGGAAAAGTGGTGATTAAAATTTACAAGTGCATTATAAAAAAAAGGTTTTTTTATTTCAAATACTTTTAGTGTTATAAATTGTCCAAGGATGGGCTTTGAATATATGAAACTATTAGTTAATAACTTTATAAACATCTCTGGCAAAGCATGAACGCTTTTTATATCTTAATTGATCAATATGGTCTTTATAAGAGACTACAGTAGACATGTATACTACAATGACAAAAATTAAAATAGACAATCAACAACATATATTAAAAAACAACACCACTTTTGTAAAAATGAATTGATATGTAAAAAAGAACCAAAATTAAAGTATATGCATGAAAAAAAACTTATTAGAAAAATATACAATTAATTAATTATGAAGTAAGTTAATTGATTATTGATCCATGTAAAGTATATATTTTAAGAATTGGTAATAAAACGCATGTGACAATTTAAGGATAAAAATTAGTCCTAGTGTAGGTAACTCTCTATTCCATAACCTTATAAAATTCTTTCAATAACATGACAAATAGATTTTCTTACCTTCAAAAGCTGAGAATTTATTTTATTTAAGCCTCTTTTCCTTTCACTCTCTATTTTTTCAATCTCAATTAATAGTAATAATGGAGAAACACTTAGTGTTCTTTGTTTTTAGGTTGAGAGAGTTGTTTATCTCAATAATTTGAATTTTAAAGAGTAATAGGACCAAATTTAGTCAGTGAGTGAAATCTAATGTGTTCATATGGGCCTTATTTTAAGCATGTCAGCTTTCAATAAAGGAAGAGACTTACTAAATATGGATTTCAGGTGCTACCAAGTTATCTTCAAGCTAATTAGCTTACTACATAAGCCCTTCCATTAAAGGAGTTAATGGAAGAAACTTGATTATGAAGATTAAAAATGTAGTGGATACAATTAAAAATATTTTAATATAGGGACCTGATTAGTGAAATGAATATAATAAAAGGACCAAAAATATCATAATCTCATATTTTAACATGTATTAAAAAATGATGCCGCTAATATCATTATAGAGTTATACTTAAATTTACTATACATAACTTTTTTTAGGAGGATTCTCTAAACCATATAAAATTTATAGTTTTGTGATTCTTAAGTAATGTAGGAAGTTTTTAACATAATTAATGCCAAACTTATTTAAGATTTCATTTTTATCTGACTATTTTTGATTGCTCGAGGATTTCTCTCATTGTGTTTGACTTGGAGAAAGAAAGGGCAATAGCAAATAATTGCTAAAAAATGTCATGCCAACTTATGTGCAATTAAACTTAATGAAGTATAAACAATATTATCATTTTAGTCTGCATTTGATCTATAATTGTTTTATAGTAATGAAATCCTCCTTTCCAATCTCAGTATAGTATGATAATCTTATTAATAATGCTCAAAATTCCAATAATTGCATTCTTAGATAACAATCATTATGGGGAAATTTTTTCATAAATGATTATTTGTGTTTTCAAAAGTATCCTAGTTCTAGCATTCCAGGCTTCTGTCTTTATTCTCTACTTAATTTCTCTTACAAAATTAAAATACATTAGTATAATTTTATTTTTAAATATCCCTACTTAATGGAAATATTTTAAATATTTTCTAAAAAATTTCATATTTTCCTTCATATGCTAATGAGATGTGTCACCGGCAAATTTTAAGTATATTCCCAAAATGTCACATTTTCCTTCATAAACTTTAATTGTATTATCCTAGTAGACGCTTTTAAGAGAGGTACTTTTCATAACTAATATGACCTCTATGGATGCACTCTAATTCTCTTATTATGCATAGATGTTAAACAACATAGTTTAAGGCTATTTTCAACTCTTTTGATCAATTACATCCTCCAATGAATTTTGCAATAATTGACAAAAGCATCGCAAATAGTAGGATTTGTGTGGAATGGCATGGTACTAATTCTATAGTGTTCCATTATATTTGATTCAAAATGTCTACTATAAAAGTTGAATGTTCTATTCTAGTTGGGTTCAACACCAAATTTCCTCATTGTGAAGGAGTGTTCATAATGTATGCGTGTAATTTTAGATGAGAGTTCTTAAATTTTTTATAATAGCTAATCGAGGGCATCATATTTGGAGTATTATTGAACTTCAAATAGATTGTATTGTCTAATTCAATTCAACAATTTTTAATTCAGTGATAATTTTGATTTCTTGTTTTCATTCCATAAAATATTTGTCGCCAAGAATCTAACAATATTGTTAGTAGGCCTCTGTATAAAACTATAGTAGGGATCATACTAGTGAGTATTAGAACTAAAATATGAATAAAAATAAAAATTTTAGATATATTTGTATTATAATCATAATTAATGTGAATTTTAAATTTACTTTGCAATTTATGACTACTTAGTTGATTGATTATATCCTTCATTTTTATTATACCAAAACTAACCTAAGTAGCTCCATCATAGCTTATAATAGATTTAGCATCAATGAAACATCTTAGTTTTTAAACTTATTTGTGATCATTATAGTGGCTAATATTGTTTCTATCTCATTTGTAATAATAAGTCCCATCTTTTCAAAAGCACTTTCAAAGTAGTAACCACATCTTATAACTTGTTGTCTAAACCAATTACCCTAAAGCTAGTTTAATTATTTCTAGTCAAAAATTCAAGAAAGTAATTTTGATTATTAAACTTTTTTGAAATTTAATTTCATTACTAAACTTTGTTAACTATAAATGATGCAATAAATATGCTTTGATTAAAGATAAATATGAAATTAAATTGACATAAACTAGACTTCACTAAAACCTAGAAGTCACGCTCTACATTCTCCTTTATACAAAATAAATAATATAAAATATATTTTTAATGTTAATTAGCAAAAATGAATTTACAAATTATTACTCTTTTGTAGATATTATTTTATAAAATCAATTTATTTTCCTTATTATTTACTTAATATATCTTTTATGAATAAAAATAGTATATAAAATCACTCCATATAAGTAAGTAATTTTATTAATAAAGAGAATCCTTTTTAAATAACTTACATGTCTAATTAGTAACTCATTTTGACAAAACAATTATTTTATTTTATAAAATATTCCACTACACCTATTCAATAATTTATGTTTATATTTAAAGTGATTTACATATAAATACTTAAAAAATGTCTTATAGGACATATATACTCATATTCATATAAAAAGGATATTCATATAAAAAGAAAATTTGAGATGCATAAATAACAAAACGTGTATAAAGCAACCAATCACTCTTTCTTTCTTACAATTGATATATATGCCTTGGATATATTTAAAAAATCCTAACTTAGATAATAAAAACTATCTTAAAGATTATTTATGATAATAACTTATGAGGTAAAGACCTCTCCAGTTATCAAGATATAAATTTATTTTCATTTATTTTATGTCCACATTATCTTAAAAAATATCACCTGTGTATATAAAAGATGTGAGAGGAGAGCCTTGTAGCAACTAGTAAGATTACTCCTTTCTAATTGGAAGGTCATGAGTTCCAGTCACGGAAACAGTCTCTTTGTAAAATAAAAAGAAAGTTGCGAACAATTGATCACTCTCCCTCAACCCTTGCAAAGCGAGGAGCCTTGAGTACTATGGCTTTTTATATAAAACATGTGAGCCTCTCTTTTTTGCAAGTTGAACAACTCCATAATTGTACAAACTTATTAGGATGATGACATGCTTTAGAAAGAAATGGTATAAATAAGGTTGTTTAGAAAATTGGCTAAGTACCAAAAGTTTTAAAGATGCATAAGTCATCTATTTCGATGGAAATACAACATTTAGACTATTTAGTAACGTTCCAACATCCTAATGCAATATTGGCACAATTCATTGAATGAAAAATTGTTATTGGAAATTGGCAAAATGTGGACAAAAAGTTAGAAGCACAAATTAGGCATTTAATGCTTTGGTGGATTAAGCATAATAGGAGTTTATATAGTTAATAAACTATCCATATTTGAATGTTCCATTTGTCTAGTATATTTGGACAACCTATTGACTTATCAATGATGGAGGTTATAAATAAATGTTGTTCAAATTTATTGTCACTGCTTAATAACCAATTCCAAATACATTTTTCTATAAACATGATTCTTGTTGTTGGACTTAAGGTGCCCTATTATGACCCTCATCATATTTATTAACTTTTTTATATATCAAGAAAGTTCCTTATTATATTATACTTTATGGTGGGCTTTAGTTCTATCTCAAAATGTGCCTAACACTTATGTCTATAAGGTGTTTGATAAAAGATTGATAAGTCTATTATGAGACAACTTGGTTGTTAATTGTACACTTGCTTAAGAAAAACTTACAATTTCTTTTTATGTGTGAAGAAACATGTCTCTTCATATATATTATGTTGATTTTTCATTTTGTAAGTCCTAAAATGTCTAAATCATAATGCACACCAAATGTTTGATAAAAAAAACCACTAAATTAAGTTAGTGCAACTTCCTATAATATAGGGCTATTTGTGAGAATTTTCCCAACCTTATCTAAACCTTATAATAAGTGGTATCATAACATAATTTCAAGTTAATTTCAATGGCAATAATGGGTGAATACAATGCGGAACAAATGAGAGAAAGGATTAGTTGGTTAAAGCAATTACTTGGGCTAACTTCGAAAAAGAAGGGACTTTTAATGATTGCTCAACTGGATGAATTTAATAAGGCATTTAAAAATAATCCATAAAAAGCTAGATAACTTTACAAGCATAATTATATGAAACAATTTGGCAACTATCAATACGCTAGTTATGGAAAAAATCCAAATGTAGAACTTTTAGACCATTTAATAAATAATCATATGTGCTAAATATAAAGGAAATTCAAGATGTTATATATGGTAAGGTTGTAAGGGTGCTATTTAGGGTGATATCAAATTTCTCTCGATAAAGAAAAAAGGGTTACAAACTGATGAGTAGTCTTAGTGATTGCTTGGTAAGGATGTGTGATTCGATTATTGCATAAATGTATTTGATGACTTATAAGCAATTGGATTGTTTTAAATTGATTTTTGAATCATTAGTAAGGAACAATGATGTTGGCTTATCAATAATTGCCTCTACATATTTATTTTGGACTAATGGCATAGATGAGAGTGCTTATATATTGCTTATTAATATAACATTTGTTATGATTCTTTTACAGGGAAAAGAAGGTTTTGTATATAACATTGGGAGTAAGTTAATAATTTTATAATGAAAAGGTTCAAAAAATTTCTTATCGATAAAAATGTCGAATTTCTTTTAGTAAGGAGATTTGTAAGACCCTCTTAATTTGCAGTAAGTCAAACAATTTCATTATTGCGCGAACCATTAGAATGATGACGACGTGCTTTGTTAAGGAAATAGGACAAATAAGTTTGTCTAGAAAATTGGCTTCATTTATTAATAAGTTGAGACAATTATAGTCAAAGGTTGATTGATTAAGAAAAGTATTTATAGGCAAGCACTAAATAAATACATTTCTCCCAAGTGAATTTGCACTTCACTTCAAACTAAAAAAGTTCAAAGTGAAATGGAATTATTTGATCAAGTGAATTTTTAACAATGATTTTAATGATAAGGAAATATGTTACTACTAATATTTTTATATTTGGTGATATTAACAAGTTAATTTGTGAAAATTCAAATAAAATGTCAAAGATCAAGTTAATAGAAGGGAAAAGTAATCAAAGGATCAAAATATGCAAAGCGGAGTAACAAATACAATTTAAAAGAGTTTCAAGATAATTCAAGTAGACCAAGAGTAGGAATAAATAAAATAATTCCATATGTAACAATCATTATAATTTTACTTGTAATATTATCTTGGTAATTTAAATGCATTAAAGGTTTGATCATTACATGATCATTTATATATAGGGCATAATGATTAATTCCTTTCATAATCAAGAGAATTTTTTTTAACTTTAATAAAAAGAACATCTTGATCTGTAGATATTGAGTGAAAAGGTATGCTTAATTTTTGAAAAGAGTTGAATGTTGAAGTTTTTAAATTATTTTATGTATAGGTGCACTTAGCTTAAAGGTTTTCTTTGACAACCCCTATATAGGAATAAAAAGTTACGTATCGAGTTATCTTTCATCAACTAGCCTATCAACTACTCAAAGGACCAACAGGTGGATAATCAACTAACTAGAGGGTTATGGTCGACTAGTTAATTCTTGGTATGTTTATGGACATATTAAGCATATTATACTTACTGAGGGTATTGACTAGCTAAAGGATATCTAACTAGTCAAAAGTAAGTGATTGATTAACTAATCTTACTAATAAACTAATTGTTGTAATAACTAATTTGTATATAATGAACATTTGAGTTGGTTTTGGGTATCTAATCACATTTGAGTTGTGAAAAGAACATTTGACATACCAAAATAGTTATTAAGAGTAGGATGACAACTGAAACCTAGCCTGGTCTAACTTGAAGTTAATGAGTCAAGCTAGGATTAACTAAACGTTAGGTCATACTTAGGCTTAAGGAGCCAGCCCCAAGTTTGACCTATTGCAATGATATCATTTTGGTATAACTAACTAAAAGATGTCATTTTGATATAAAGATTTAAGAATTTATATACCAAAACAAAATCATATTGGTATTATTTTAAGTGGGCTCTAATGAGGCCTAGGATGCTTGACTCTTGACTGGACTTTAGATTGAACTAGGATTGGTCTAATCTATTATCATCCCTAATTAAGAGCCTTGAGAGTTTACATGCATTGCATAATATATATTGAGTATGATTTTGTTAATATGAGCAAGGAATGTAGATTTTGATTTGTATATAACTATACAAATGTTAAGATATATATTGTAAGAGTTTCTCTTGATCTCGAATGAAATTGTTAAAGGATTTTTCTTCAACCATGGTGCAACAAGACAAGTATAAATGTTCCTCTTCACGTATAGTAAAAAATATTTTGTGTAAATGATTTCTCTTCCGAAGTGGACTTTGAAGAGTGACCATTTGTCAGGAGTTGATTTGTCGAACTACTATAAATCGACTTTATCTCTTTTCTTACTCTCTTTTATTATTGTTATGGTTTTTTATAATTATTATTTATCAAATAGTCAAAATCACTTTAAAGCATAAAATTTCAAATAAACAAAGAAATGGACATACACTATCATCTTTTTCAAATGTGCCAACTAGTAACCAAGAATAATATTAAGTGAGACTACCAATTCCATGGGTACAGATCTTCTGTAGCCCCTACCCTATGCCCACCCAGTTCCCGAACAGAGGGCACTGAGTAGGGGGTACAGAAGATCTGTTTCCAAATTTCACCCACTTCTAATTTTTTTATTTAAAAAAGACTCTAATCATATTGCACCTTTTTACCAAACTCATTCATACCATGCCTTGAACTTGTGCAAAAAAGGATAAATTAAAACAACCCCGTAAGGCTCAATAATAGTTGGTTCCTAATCACTTTTGTCAATTATAAGAGCACAAGATTTTTTTTCCTACTGTCAGTAGAAGTTTGACTTATACTAAGCTTGAGTTCACTTAGAATTTTCATGGATATACAAATTTTACAAACTTTTATTTATATTATACAATTATAAGATCTTACGCTTTAGGGCCATAAAAGGAGACCGGCTCTTTTAATTTGGTTGTAAAAGTTGAAATCTAATTTTCAAATTTTTTATTGCAATTTTGATACAAGTGGTAAGAAAGAATTTGTGCAATTTAAGAACTATACGACTAAAAGAGTAAAGTGACTGAATAATACTTTCTTATTCAGCTTCTGTATCTGTAAAAAGTATTTATACAAGACTACGAACTGTACATGTTCAAAACTAACAGTTATCTAACGGAGCTAACTGTACAATTGCTAATTACAATTAAATAACGAAACTAACTAAGTATCTTCCACACACCCCCCTCAAGTTGGAGATGGATGAGGAATCAAACCCAATCTTGGCAGTAAAGTGAGTAAACTGAGGGGCTGCTAAAGACTTAGTAAAAACATCTGCGACTTGATTATGCGTGGAAACATACCGAGGAACAATAAACCCATCCTTGTACTTTTGACGCACAATATGACAATCAATCTCAAGATGCTTAGTGCGTTCGTGAAACACCGGATTAGCTGTGATATGCAAAGCCGACTGATTATCACACCAAAGATCAATCGGTAAAGAAACAGAAATCCTGAAATCTTTGAGCAAGTAAACCAACCACTGAAGCTCACAAACAGTAGTACCCAAACTCCTATACTCAGCCTCGCAACTAGATCTTGAAACTGTATTTTTCTTCTTACTTTTCCAACTTATCAAAGAATTCCCCAACAATACACAATAGCCACTGACGGATTTTCTAAAGATGGGGCAGGATGCCCAATCACTATCACAATAGGCAGTCAATTTCAAACAACTATCAGTATTGTAAAACAAACCTCTATCGGTTGTGCCAGCAAGAAACCGTAAGACATGTAAAGCTCCGTCCCAATGAGCATTAGTAGGAGAAGCCACAAACTGACTAAGTTGTTGCACACTAAAAGTGATATCCGGTCTTGTCATATTCAGGTATAATAACCTTCCAATCAACCTTCTATATTTATCAACATCCGAAAATAAAGCACTTGACTCATCAAACTTGTGATTACGGGGCAATGGAGTGGGAGCAGTAATAGAATGAGCAAGACCACAATCAGCTAGAATATCCAACAAGTACTTCCGTTGAGAAATGAAAGTACCCTTAGGAGATCTAGTAATTTCCATACCTAAAAAATACTTTGCACTTCCCAAATCTTTAATGGTAAAGAGTGAATGTAAAAACTGTTTAACAGCAATTATATCATCCTCACAATTACCACCAACTAGCACATCATCAACATAAACTAGTAAAGCGGGAAAACCACCTTTAGTGACTTTAGTAAACAAGCAATGATCATTCATAGACTGAGAAAAACCATAATGCAAAACCTGAGTAGTAAACTCTGAGTTCCACTCTCTAGAGGCTTGCTTCAAGCCATATAAGGACCTCTTCAATCGACAAACGTCTCCTAGACCAGCCTTGGTATAACCTTCAGGTGGAGTCAAATAAACTTCTTCTTTGAGATAACCATGCAAAAATGCATTGTTAATGTCTAACTGATGAATATACCAATTCTGTTTAGTGGCTAGGGCCAGAAATGTTCGTACCGTGACCAATTTTGCAACCGGTGAAAAGTTGTCAAAAAAGTCAACTCCAGCAGTCTGGTTATACCCCTTTGCCACCAACCGAGCTTTATATCGCTCCACTGTCCCATCAGAATTATATTTAACCTTGTACACCCACTTGGAGCCGATAGCTTTCTTGCCAGGTGGCAGTGGAGTGATTTCCCAAGTCTGGTTCTTCTCAAGAGCCAACAATTCTTGATTCATAGCAGCCACCCACTCTGTGTGTTGGACAGCCTGGCTGAAAGATTGCGGTTCCACACTTTTGTTAATATTTGCCATAAAAGCTGCATAGCTTGGAGCAACTTCAAAAACATCATCAGAAATACTGCAACTAACATAATCCTTCATCCAAATTGGTGATCTCCTCTACCTTGAACTCATGCGGAGTTGCTGAGCAGGTATAAAATCAGTGTGCACATCTCTTCCCACATCATCAACCATATCATCCCTATCAACCACATCAGGGGACACTGGAATATGATCAATGTCAGCAGCTGCAACATCTGCAACATCAATATCAGGATCAGCAGAAGACTGTGGCTCTAGTATAACAGAAGCAGGATCTGGTAAGCCTAAATCCAGATCTGAAATAGCAGAAAGAGGATTGGTATGCTTGTCCGAATCAGCAAAAGGAAACACCCCTTCATTGAACAACACATCCCGTGAACTAAACATTAAATGAGTATCCAAATCATAAACTTTGTAGGCTTTCTGACCAGAAGCATAACCCACCATAACACATCTCTGTGCCCTCGCCTCAAATTTACCTTTCCTTAAAGTAGTATTCGTGGCATAGCAAAGGTAGCCAAAAGCCTTCAAACGCCCATAATCAGGTAATCTGTTGAATAACATTTCAAAAGGAGTCTTCCAATCAAGAGCAGAAGAGGGTAAATGGTTAATAATGTGAGCAGCAGTCAAGATTGCTTCCCCCTAAAAATACTTAGGCATTTGGGCCTGAAACATTAGTGCTCTAGCCACTTGCAGTAGATGCTTGTGTTTTCGCTCCACCACGCCATTCTGCTGGGGAGTATAAGAACAAGTTCTTTGATGAAGAATTCCCTTGTCAGCAAAAAAATCTTGACAATGAAGGTTAACAAACTCTGTCCCATTGTCAGACCGCACCTTCTTCACCTTGAAATCAAACTGATTCTCTACCAGTTTAATAAAGCCGAGCAGGGCATCAGACACTTGAGACTTGTACTTCAACAAAATAGTCCAAGTCGCCCTGCTAAAATCATCAACAATAGTCAGAACATAATGACAAGAATTAAAACTTGCCTGTTTGTATGGACCCCAGAGATCGACATGCAGAAGCTCCAGCGCATGTGTAGCACTTCCCTCAGTCACTGAGAAGGGAAGACGATGTTGTTTTGCCAAATGACATATATTACAAGGAACCTTCAAGTCTTTAATAGCAAGACAATCAATGTGTTGCAACACTTTTAAAGAAGCATGTCCAAGGCGAGAATGCCAAAGTTCAGCATTGGTATTTATTTGAGTAGGAGTAATATAAGAATTAGAGAAGACAAGACTAAACAATAGTTTACTGTCAACTCTGCTTATGGGTTTATGGTTTACACAAAGAGTCAGATAGCTACGGATTACAGTAGAATCAAATGATTTGGGAGTAAGAAAATACAATGTACCCACTACAGCGCCCACAGCAATGAGTTTATTACTCTTCAGGTCCTGTATGAGACAATGTGAAGGGAAGAAGGTGAAATAAGCATCAGCACTTTCAGCAATTTTCTGAACTGATAATAAGTTGAACTTAAAGGTAGGAAGGTATAAGACATGCTGTAGAATGAAACTGGGATGTAAAACAACATGACTTGCATGTGTAGCTATCTGAGTGCTAGAATCAGGCAATTGTACAGGTACATTTTGTTTAAGTGGGATACGGTGTTTGATGATTTTGTCATCACAACACATGTGATTCGACGCTCCAGTATCAATGATCCAAATGTGGCTACCAGAAGTGCTTAATGCATGTAATGCTGTGTTTGTATAACCAGCAGTACTTGCAAAAATAAAATTGGAGAATTCCTTGCCTGTACCACCGGTCGTTGGCAACTTGCCACTCACGATCTTAGCCAATTCCTGCTGCATAGCCTGCATTTGCATCATCAACTGCCCAAGTTCTCTTCCTTCGGAAGGAGATGTTGGTGCATCAAAAGGTGTCTCAGCCATTTCAGCAACCATGTTAGCATTTGCTCTCTTAAGGCCAGAGCCTTTCTTCTTCTTTAAGTCTTCATACCATTCAGGATACCCATGAAGCTTAAAACAAGTCTCCCTGGTATGTCCAATACCGTGACAGTGATCACACTGCTTATCAGATTTATCAGACTTCCTTCCATCCTTCTTCTTGCTACCAGTTTTATCATCCCCTCTGTTAGAGCCAGAAGTCTTAACCAGTAAAGCTACATCCGGATTCTCAGTAGCAAAACTCAGGTTCACCGCTCTTTGACTTTCTACTCTCAAAACCATACTATAAGCACGATCTATATCTAGAGTTGGATCCAGATTCAGAATTTGGCTTCGAACATTATCAAAAGATCTGTTCAAGCCCATCAGAAATTGAAGCAACTTGGACGCATCCGCCCTCTCCTGAAGCTTCGCAGTAATTCTCGCACAACAAGAACACCCAGTACAACCACATCCAGGTAAAGGCATGAGTCGATCAAACTCATCCCAGCACTGATTAAGTTTACTAAAATACTGAGTGACTGCATTATTACCTTGCTCGGTAGACAACATCTCCCGCTGTACTTGGTACATCTGTGGAGTATTACTAACGCCAAATCTTTTTTCCAACACGTCCCACAGATGCTTGGCGCTAGGTGAGTAGACAAAGCTGTCCCCCAAATCCTTGGAAATGGAATTACGAAGCCAAGACTTAATCATCGAGTCAACCTTTTTCCACTTCCGGTATCGAGTTGAGTCTGTGGGTGGATCCAGCGTGCCGTCGATAAAACAAAGCTTATCTTTAGCTTCAAGAGCAGTTTTAATGGCTGTACTCCAGCTGAAATAGTTCGATCCAGTCAATGGCGTGAGCACCAACGCCATGCCTGGATGATCAGATGGTTGTAACAGATACGGATCGTCTTCTACACATATACCATTTCGAGAACGATTGTCGGTGCGATCAGCCATGGATGACCGTAAGAACTCCAAAATCACCTGCGCTTGCACAGAAACAAGAAATCGTCGTCTTCTCCCCTTCAGACGAAAGAAATCGCCATCGTCTACTATACGGAATCAAGAAACCCCTTTTTCGCACCCCTTTTTCGCACGGTTAAAATCAAGAACCCTATTAGGCTTTGATACCATGTGCAATTTAAGAACTATACGACTAAAAGAGTAAAGTGACTGAATAATACTTTCTTATTCAGCTTCTGTATCTGTAAAAAGTATTTATACAAGACTACGAACTGTACATATACAAAACTAACAATTATCTAACGGAGCTAACTGTACAATTGCTAATTACAATTAAATAACAAAACTAAGTATCTTCCACAGAATTGCATTGAAATCGAAATTTCAGTTCGACCAGAGTTGATCGTGCTTCACATGGAGTTTAAATTTGAGAATCCGACCTAAAATCTCACCTCAAAATGACTTTATTTTAACTTAACTTCCCAAAAAACATTGTTTTGGTCATGGCTAGGCCTACTAAAGAGGATAATTGTTTGGGTTTTCAAGAAATATTACTTGTTCAATGGTAAAGTATTGTCATAAATCTGGGCAGAAGCCAGACATTTAATGTCCCAAAAGTTTAAGTACTTGTTTAGTTAAATCAAAGTTTAGGACCTCTCAACAGCTTGCAAAGATCTGCTCTCTTCGCGTAAGAATTTAGGAATAGACTTCTCTTAGAAACTGGTTCAGATCGGGGGAAAGGTAGACAGGTAGTGTTTATCTACACGAGTCATGTACAAGAGACGGTATCATATTGATTAGCATGATAACCCAAGTTTCGACAAAACAAGGAAATGGAAACAATTCTAGTGAATTGCTTTAACAAGACTAAGATCATTAACTAAATACCATAAAGCTTCACATATTTTAGTGCCCAGATGGCCTGAAGCCAAGAACTTCTTGTTTAAGCATTGGTCCCACCATCCTCGTCTGGTGGATCAATTGGCACCTCATGCCTCGGCCTATTGAATTTTTCACGTAACTGCTTGATTGGGATCAAATCTCCGGCCGTGTCTGCCCCGTAGAATAGAAATGATAGATAGGGATGATCAAACCTGCCCTGCACATGTTTATGCACAGCCTTAGTATCAAGCCAAAGACCAGAAGCCTTTGATACTATTCAGCATTGCAACTCACCCTGTCCAGTTGATCAGGAGGTACTAGATTTTCCTCAGCAACTGCAGCAGTGGCACAATATCAAAAAATGAATCAAGATATTAGAACAGAGCCATCAACGTACAAGAAAATAGTATATATTCCAACTAAGTTATAGTTTACATCCCATTTCCCAAGGGAGAATAAGTACACAATTCAAAGATGAAAAGCCATAAAATTCGAGGGAGAAAAATGCAGAATTGTCTAGTACCATAAGCCACCAATAACTCAGGATCAGCGTGTACATCAACCAAAACCTGTGAAATAATGCCAAAACAGAATTGTAGATAACTGTATCTTGTAGAAGCCAATGGACAAACATCCTAGATGATACTGTCTTATTTTGTTGCTTAACATACAAATGCCTTACAATTATTTGTATCAAATAGACCAGGGAAAAACTTTAGTTAACTAATTTTACAAAAGTGTTCAAATAAGAAGCAGGTTTCATAGAGAAAGGCAAAGTATGGAGAGAATATGGAACAAGATCCTAAACCTGATAAAATGGCTGATTACAACCTCGAGACAACTTCTCAACCTGTGCAGTCTCCATCCATGAACCTGATTCACAGCAAACTGGATCCATTCCACACACAACAGCTCGATAGCCTGTGATTAGAAAATGGCTTCTATTATCAAAAGTAGCAAATAATAAAGGAAATGCAGAAAAATGGCAAGAAAGAGAATAGAGCAGTACAACTCACTTTATTAAAATTTATGTAATCAAGCAAGAATTTGCAAACTAAATCTCGAAGTGAAGAGGCACCAAAGCTTAAAACATCAGTTGAAATCATGCTTATTTACCAAAAACTTTGTGCCTCACTTTCTGTCCTAAACGAAATGCATAATCAACTTTTTCATGAGCCAGAGCTTTAGCTGATGCTGCCAAAGACTCAGCCTCCAGTTTGGAGATCTGGTCTCGTAATTGAGCAGCGATTATATAATTCTCACTCTCTACTGCATTCTGCAAGTCTGCCCTGCAAAGAAAGAATAATAGCCATTTACCTTAATCAAAGCTGAATTAGTATAAACATTTCTACGAGACTAATTAACAAATCCTACAATTGACTGAAGACTAACCGAAGACGTATGATACTTAAAGCCTTATCTTGAGCTTCACTCTTTGAAGATGATCCCCTTTTTGCGTCCCGCTGCTTGATGACCTCTGCTTCAACCTTTGAGGAAGAATTTTTATTTAATCATTCAGTATCATTTTTTTACAAAGCCAGCTTTCTTATATGGGCAATAAATGAGATTGTTTTCAGTACGCACACCTAATCTAAAATTTTCTATATCACAGTTGCAAAATAGTTTAAACCACAAAGATTTTCATCCATGACTCAATAATCACAGAAGTATTCCGTATCAGTGAAACCCAAATATATAACCTTTCTGTACATTATGATATGAAATTAACTACCAAAACAACTAAGCAACAAATGATACATGTAAGCAGGATCTGTAACGAGATCAAACCTCAGTGAGCTTGTTTCTCAGCTGCTGAGCAATATCATACTGCTCCAAATTCATAGCATACTGCAATTCCATTAACCAGCAAAAGCTTGTCAATAATGACCAGAAACATCCAAAAACAGCGATTAATGTGCAAAAAACAATACCTAAAAGAAACCAGGCCAACCTGAACGCGTGTTGCCAGGTCTAGCTGAAAAAAGAAAATCAATATATCTTCATTTGCACTCTCGCTACGCTCGGAGCTGGCACCCAACTCCTGCTCACCTCTTTTATTGAACAACCATCCTGCATTAACCTTCAAATCTCTTACTCTTAGTTTGTTGGGGTTACAAGCAAAGTATAAACTCTGAAAACATTGTGACCCGAAGGGTGCATGAGGTTTTTTCATTAGCTTGAATTGAGTCCTCCAGGATGTGATTGACCCACAAATCCCACAATTCCCAGATGTTGATAACGTGCTTGACGATAAACCCTGCACCATCTTTCTGCTAGGTAACAACTTCAGACTACAAACTTCACGCCCCTTCTAAAGGAAAGAAAAAACATTTCCTTTTTATAAATTTTTGAGGAACCTGGAAGCCAAATACAAAGACACGCAAGTTGAGGTTAATTCATGAAGCAACTCACCGGCGGTGGTCACCGGAAACAGGATGAAGAACCGGTAACAAGAGAAGTTTATCTGAGGGTGAAGGAGAAATGTAAGTGGTTAGTTGAAGGGATTGTGTTCTGACTGTTGCAAGAAACAATGACACGTGGGCATGCGAGGAGATTTCAATTTTAGGCGATTATTATTTATTGGGAATGGAAAATTTTCAAATATTTAATTAAACCCTCGGGAGTCAGTGCTCTGTGTTTGTGTTTCGTGTTCAATTTCTCTAATGTTATGCTTTTTGGACGGACAGTAGGGGGAGCCCGGCCTAGTGATTTCGGTATTTGGGCTGTTTAGTTTAGTTTTTATTCTTTTTTAGCGAAAAGTAAATATCAATGTTATGAATACCGTACTAGGCTCGGTATCGAATTGAGCTCTGGAACGAAACTGTACCAATACCGGTACCATTTCGAAATATTTTTTAAATTTATAAAATATTCACTAAATTTTTTAAAAATTGCAAAATAGTCCATATTCAATATGGACTATTTTGCAATTTTTTATATTTCATTCTTAAATATATATGATGCTTTTATAATTCTTAATTGACATTAATAACTATAAGTATAAATTGGAATCTACAAGTATACAACATATTCACGAATCACAATTTGATAACATTACCAATTTTAAATATTTATGATTCCCTACACATATATATTACTATTCCATTAATTTCTAATTCCATAATTGTATACTTAACTAATTATTTACCAAAATTCAATACCCAAGTATTAAAAATAAATTACCATTTAACAAAAATTAAGAATGTGTCAATTAATAATTTAAACTTTTTCAATTTTACTAATTTTGATTATCAATTTTACAATTTTACATTTAATTATTAATTTACTATTAGGTTTAAATGTTGCTTTAATTTTAATTATCAAACTCAATCTCAAATGAAATTGCACAAACTCAAATTCAACGTCATTCATCAATAATTCAACAATTCACTATTAATACCTTAAAATCTACTAAATCATAATCACCATTTCAATTTCCAATCGGATTCGGACCAAATGACCAATCCATTTGCAAAATGCAATATGCCAACCGAAAATAATCTTTCAAGACTTCAACATTCACACTTCATTTTGCTATACCGAAATCAACATTCACAATTTTCCCCAAATCTAACACCGAAATCAACCTCAAAATTTTCCCCAATTTCAGCACAACAACACCAATTTTTAACCCCAAATCCACCATCATCCAACAACCAACACAATTAAACAATCATAAATTTCAAAATGCCATGAAAAATTAAACCAAAAAAATTTCAATCGGTCTTCACCAAATCTGGGTCAACGTCGGTTCAGTGGGTGACGGTGTGCGGTGTGCGACTGCCGACGGTCTGCGATGTGCGAGGAGGACGATGGAGAAGGCTGGCCGGACGAAGGCGACGTGAGGCGAGACAGTCGAGGCGAGGCGAGGAGGAGAAGGCCGGAGGTGAGGTGAGGCGAGGGCCGAGATAGACGAGGCGAGGCGAGGAGGAGAAGGCCGGAAGTCGGAGGCGACGCGAAGCAAGGGGCGAGGCAGACCGGAGGCGACAGGAGTCGGGACGGCTGAAGGGAGAGAAGATCTTCAGAAGAAGAGGAGAGGGAGAGTCGTCGGGGGTGGGAGGGGGGATAAAATTAGGTTTTATTTTTTTTTTACAAAATAGTCCATCAACAACTTATTTTTTACGGAATGACCCTGGAATAATCCGGTATTGGTGGTACCGGCAGGAATCGGCCGGAATTCATCACCAGTATTTTTATGACCATTCTGGTACCGGTTTCCAGCTAGTACGGAACGTTCCGGCTGGTACTGACCGGAACGGTACGAAACACTAAACACTGGGTAGAATATTCCTAAAAAAGGGATTATAGTTATGTACTAATAGAAGCTTATATTGAGGATGCACGGTAAACAATAGAAGGAGAGGAGCAAAAGATTCTTAAGGCCAAGAAGGTACCAAAATAATGGAAAAAGGGACAAGCATGGGGGAGGAAAATACAGAGATAAAACAATCAACTAATGCTTCAACAAACTAAAAGGGGACTGTTGGTGGGAATGATAGCTTAGAAAAGAAAGGTAATGTAAGTAGAGAAAATGGGAAGACTTATGGAAGGCTCAGGCTAGGTAACTAAGTGGCAATGAACAATCTAAGTAGCTAGATGTTAATGGTGAAAGAATACCTTGTAAAGGTATGAGGACGAGATAAGGAATTTAAGGTGGATAATAGGAGAAGATAAAGGAATAAGGCTAGAGGGCCTAAAACTAAAATGTTTCTAGAATGTCAATAATGTCTTAGAATGTGAGGAGAATAAAAAAACCTTAAAAAAAGTTAGCATTAAGGGATTTCATTTTGGACAATAAGCCAGTTTTAATGGCATTTTGGAGACCAAGTTGAGAAGGATAGACTAGCCAGCTTGGAATTGTTAGGGAAGTAATGGTCCTTCCAATCAAATCATCATAATGACCACTATTATCATATTGTGATAACTTTTGATCAAATTTGGATTAAGTGTAAGTTATACATTCTAATAAGAAGGTAATGCTTCTAAAGGCCTACAGTTAGTGAAGTACAGGGTGCTTTCATATAAGATAGAATGATTACCCATAATGCGTTATTATTACAATAACTGTTCAAGGGGTACTAAAAAAAGGAATGAACTAAGAAATAGTGCTATCAAGATTAATTTTCATAAAACTTATGACATTTTAAGATGGGATTTTAGGTGCTGAAGATATTTGTGTTTCCTAGAAGACTTAAAAATTGGATAAGGCTATGCATGACTACTTTCCCAAGAATAATATTAATGCTAATGTAGAGTTAAGTTTCTATAACAAGTATATAGGCAATTAGAACTTTTTAACTTGTCCTTCTTGTATGATCTAATTCTATTCTCAATGGCCCATAAGTTTTAATGAACCTACTAATGGCATCTTTTAAACTATTTAGAGAACTTTCATGGATGGAGATTAATTAAGAGCAAGAGCCATTTAATCCTATCACAGAGTGCCTAATACCTCACAGGTTGGCTAGTTAGTATAATATGCATTGAAGCAAAGTATCTTCCATTCATTTATCTATGATTGCATTGAAATAAGGAGATTTTAGTTTAGGGAATGTATTCCTTTGGTGGAGAAAGTATAAAAGAGGACTAAAAATTGGTGCAATATAAACCTATCTCTAACTAGAAGGTTACAACTCATCAAGTTAGTTTTGTATTCACTACACATTTATTAGGCTTCCTATTTTGTACTAGTAAAAAGGTTAACAAATACTATAGAGAAATCATTGAGGCACTTTATAGTATCAAAGGTGTCGTTCCCACGAGGAAATGGTTAAAACTAAATGAACCTAACTTTGTCTGAAGAGATAAAAGATGATTTTAATAAAATAAAAACAATTAAATCAAGCAAATAATCAAATAAAAATGAGCTACCACAAATATGTGAGAAAAATCAAGGATGAAGTTTAAGAGTTATTCCATCTTTATATTGTTTCTTTAACCCCTATTGATTCAATTATGTGTTGATTCTTTCTCTTTTAAGGGATTGACTACTCTTTCACTTCTAAGGGATTGATTACTCTTTCTCAAGACCTAATCAATTAACTAAATTCCAGAATTGCAATCTCTCAATTCATAACTCTTTCCCTAAAAATTTCAATTAGTTTTGACGTGATCTATTGAATAACCAAGTTCTCACACTAAATCTCTCTTCGAATGATGGTTGATGTGTTAATCATGTGACATATTAATCTACCAACTCTTGTTGCACAAATTAATCAGATTATTTTTGACTCACTCTCTCAATTTATTGCTAAAGTATAAAATGCACCATTAACACAACACAAAAATTATATTGAATCAACTGAAATCAAAGTCAAAAAATAATTCAAGAACAAACCTTAATCTAGAAATTTAGAACATAATAAATGTGAAGAACATCATCAAATTCAGTTCATACATCAATTTTATTAAAAATAACAAGAAGATAGAAAGAAGAACTTGATTTGGAACTTGAACTTAAAATTTGGGAATCTCCAACGCTCTCCTTGATGCTCCTTCTTTGATTCAAGAATGTAAGATGGTGGCTACTCTTTTTTAAGTGTACATAAATAGTTCTTGAGGCTTATAGTGTTCTTTCTAGGGTTTACCCACTTAATTTGGTTCAAAAAATAGCCCCAAAACAATAAAATTAAAAAAAGAGTTTCATGCTGAAAAAGCTGAAATTTACTGGAATTGTTGTCTGTACTGCTAGTCTCGATCGTGACTTGCTTCCATACTTTCAATTATTCTCCTTTCTTCAATTTCTTGTTTCCATACAGTTAAACACATATCACACACCTTTTGAAACATAAAATTAAGATCCAAATCATGCTCAAAACCACACAGACATATAAAATATAAACAAACACTAATAGTAACATAATTCACAACTCTTTCCTTAACAATTTCAATTAGTTCTAACATGTTCTATTGAATAACCAAATTCTCACATAAGATCTCTCTTTGAATGATGGTTGAATTGTTAATCATGTGACATATTAATCTACCAACTCTTATTACACAAATTAATCAGATTACTTTTTAGTCACTCTCTTAATTTACTTCCAAAGTATAAAGTGCACCAATAACATAACACAGAAATTGTATTGAATCAATTAAAATCAAATTCACAAATAATCCAAGAACAAACCCTAATCTAGAAATTTAGAACATAATAAACATGAAGAACATCATCAAATTCAGTTCATACATCGAGTTTAATGAAAATAACAAGAAGAAAGAAAGAAGAACTTGATTTGGAACTTGAATTCAAAATCTGGAAATCTCCAATGCTCTCCTTGATGCTCCTTCTTTGATTTGTTTCTACATTAATTTTTTTTCTACATTAACAAATTTAAAGTAGAAACAAATCAAAATATTATCAATAGATAATTGATAACTATATAAATTATATCAATAGATAATTGATAACTATATAAATTATACATCAATCATAAGATTATCAAATAAAATTAAATACACGGAAAATTTTCAAAAAACAAAATTAGTAAATTTATCGATGAAAAAACAAAATTCGTCAGTAAAATGCAGTGAATTTATTGACGAACCACAAAAATCCGTCTGTAAAATGCAGTGAATTTACTAACGGAGCACTAAGATCCATCGGTAAAGTTAGTTGTGAATTTACCGATCAAAATGAACCTTTTGTCGCTAAATTTACCGATAACACAAAAATCACTGTCGCTAAATATAACAATAAAATAGAAAACATCCGTCAGTAAATTAGCGACATAAAATTTGTACTCTGTACGACCGTTTCTCCAACAACTCATTTCGTCCGTAAATTATGTCACTAACTTAGCTTATCGATAAAAAACCTTCACATTCTATCAGTAATTTTTTTGTTGCTAAACCTCAATTTTCTTGTAGTGGTTATTATTGGTTCATCATAACCATTCTCGACTACATCCCACACGTCTTGCACACCAAGCAATGCCTTTATTTGTATACTCCAACTGTCATAGTTATCCTTCTAAAGCGTGGTAATGGAACTTATCTGAGCGACATCATGCTAGAGGTTGTGATGGATTTGATACCAATTTGCTAGAGTCTAATGGTATATTTGGCACTTTTGAAGTAGAGAGAAGAGAAGAATAACAAGCCAACTTGTTTGTATTATTAACTCTTTAGATCCTCGACTAGAACTCCTTTTATAAGCTTAAACGTTAGATAAAAATCTTAGAAATTCGTATAACAATAAATAACAGAATTCTAAACAATACAGCTAATTCTGACCATCCTTCACTAAAACAGCCATAACTTTTTGAATTGAAGTCCAAATGATTTGAAACTATCACTAACTGAAACTAGACTTTAAAAGCTTTAAATCCATAAGTTACACATCCAAATTGACCAACGTTTGTCCTTTCACATTTTCTTTTAAATCAGCCTCACATTCTATCAACTGCAAACACTTTAACTATTGGACCATATTAAGTTTAGATTTCCAACAAATAGATGGGACATTCAATGGAACTAGCTAAGTAACTTAAGCTCTCTGTTGACCAATATATAAGAGGCATTTTGTAGAAGTTTACCTTAATGAGAATATTATCCATCCTTGTAGAAGATTTTTCCAACTATGTCCTCCTTTTTTGAAGTAAGATATGTTTACCATTAACATGCCACTGACCAAACTCTAGGACTTTGTCAATTGAAGCTTCATTATTTAACCTAAAAAAATAAATATTTCATCTTCATTGATTAAGACTTGTTTTAGTCCCAAATTTTTCCATGAAGTTATAGTCAGTTATGACAAGTGGGAACACCATCCTTCTTTTTTTGAAAAACTAATAAGGGGGAACGACCATTTCCTTACACTTTCTTATAAGATCTCTAAAGGAGGAGAGACTACTGAAGTATTGAAAAAAGGAAGATATGTTTAAGTTTGATAATAGCATCACTCTCTCTTACAACCCGTTTCCAAGATTTCTTGTTCAAGTTAAAGGTAATACCTTCAAAGGCTTGTAAAGAAGTAGAGTAAATAAATGAGCTAAAGAGGGAGACCAGCTAAAGAAAAAAAAGAGACTTTAGTGTGAATGAAGAAGTAGAGACATTATAATAACTAGAGGCAAAATTCAAGAAGTTTTCAGGAAATTGTTAAGGATGGAAAGATCATAAGGGATGAGGAAGGGGAAGGCTGGTAATGGATATAAGAGAGAGTTCGAAGATAACTCCAGTATAGTTAGTCATCAAAAAACAGTAAACGATGATAAAATTTGTTATAATTTTTCTTTCTTCAACTTTTGGTTAACCTTGGTGTTGGGAAATCAAGTTGGGATCCGATTCCCGCCATAGTAGAATAATTACAAAACTTTTTCGCAACCTTTGATTTCTCAAAAACTAAGATTTATTTAATTATATAAAATGATTAACACAAATCATAATAAAGCGGAAACTTAATTTGCACCTTATTCTGAAACTTGATCATAATTTTGTCGTATCCCTCGAACTATTCACAGAGCTTAAGCCTATTTAAAATAAGTTTTGGACGTTTTTAGTAATTTAATTTCAATTAAACTGTAATTAGAATTACAACTATTTCTTACTAAATACCAATTATGTCCAAACAAGATCCAATATCTCATATTGATCCTTATTTATTAAACATCTCATATTTAATCATAAAATTTTCAAATTTTATAATCAAGTCTAACTTGATTAAATTAACTTTGCTCTCTTCAACCCATTCTAATATGAGACCCATTAGGTTCCTAAATATGTTGGCAATTATTATAAATTATAATTCTAATTCATAATTAGAATTAGATAAATTAAAACTTCTTTTAATTTATCTTTGTTTTTGAGATTTGAAGTTATACTTAATGGAAATTAATCTTATTTTATGTTGAGGTGTATTTTCAAACCAAATAGAAAGAACTAAAAACAATTTGGGAGAAGCAGAGCTGAACCAGGCGTTGAACCTAAATAGACATGGTCTCATGCAGTGAATTAAGTGGTGAGCAATCTAGACCAAAACGCAGTGCACGCTAGGAACATCTGCCAAGGAAACACAACATGCAACAATATAATGGAGACCAAAATACACAACAAAAGGAATAAAACGCAGATGTTAGAAAAGCAAAACGTAGGAGTATGTTTGGCTAGAAGCAAAAACGTTGTCATTGGAAGGTGGGTTATGCGTAGGTTTTTAAAGAAGTGAATAGCGAGATGGTCCATCAATGTTTATTTGTCACATCAAAGCTATAGTAGCATGAGAAAGAAAATAGAGAAGAGGAGTAGCGTGAAAAGAAGAGAAAAGGGCTGGCGGTGAAAGAGAAGAGGGTTAGCGGTAGAAGAGAAGAGGGCTGGCAGCAGAAACATAGCAACAATGCCCATGACAGTCCCAAATAGTTAGGAAAAATTGTGATATTGGGTAACTAAACTCTTATTTCTTGGTTTACAAAATCCTAGTTGTTAAACTCTAAATGTTATGAGGCTTTCGTTCTTTATTTCCATCGATTAATTAGTTAAGTATTAATTATTTTTCTGGGTTATTATTTAATTGTTTGATTTTACAGCTAGGTGCACAACTAGTTTATGATTTTATTCAATCAATTGCTAGATTAAACAGGTTGATGTTCAATTCTTTTAATCAAAAGTAGTTGATACGGAAACCCCAAGGAAACAAGGTTCTTTAAACCCCCTAATCCTGTTGAATCAAAACCCCAATCTTTCTATTCTAAGAACATGCTAGATCAAACCCCAAATCATAAGTTTGAGACCCAATCCCAAAGAAATCAGAAA
>JANZXV010000003.1:13032017-13042455 GCA_027576455.1 Erythroxylum roigii
ATTTCAATCTCATAATTTCTTCTCTTATTTACACATAACTAATTGCCAATAGTTCCTCGGTTAATAGTCCTAGCTTATAGAAAGGTTTGGGGTCTAACACAAATGAATAACCATAAGATTAGTGAAAGGCAGTTGGTGATGAAGGAGTACCCCAGACCAGTGATTGGTACTGCGACGTCGTGTATACATTTAGGAAAGGCAGCTTGAAATTACGAATTGATGACCATCCATTACAACATGCTACCATCGTTCAATGGGGTTCCCAGTAAAAACCCTTTAAATTTCATTTGGGAATTCTATACCACTCTCCAAACCTTTCCGTTGGATGGATTAAATGAAGATCAACTCAAAATGAGGTGCTTCCTATACACATTCAAGGATCGGGCCAAGGCGTGGCTAATGACCCTTCCACCCAATTCATTGACTATATAAGAAGAGGTGTACAACAAATTCATGGGAAAAATTCTCATCAAAAGACATCTGAGTTACGTACCAAGATAGCTACCTTCACTCAGATGGAGGGAGAGCCATTCCACAAGACATGGGAATACTTTAATCTCTTTTGATACAATGTCCACACCATCATTTTTTGCTTCACGTGCTAAACCAATTCTTTTATGATGGGTTAACACAGCAGTGCCAGACAATACAGCAGGAGGACTTGTAAGAGAGAGGATGGCCGAAGAAATGTATGAAATCTTTAAAATGTTGGGGCTAATTCTTAACAATGAGGGGAAGAAGCATTGGAGTTTATGAAGTGAGCTTGAATCAAGAATTGGCTATGCAGTTAGCTGAGTTGACAAGGCATGTGAAGATTTTAACTACAAGGCTATCCCAAAATGTTCCAAATCAAGAGGTGTGTGGTATTTGTGGAACTTTTGGTCATGGAGCTGATGTTTGTTCTTCGGCACTTTGGGAAGAACAAGTTAACTCACTTAACGATTTTCAACCAAGGGAGTGAAATGATCCATACTCAAACACCTATAATCCTGGTTGAAGAAGCCACCCAATTTTTCATGGAAGACTAACAATTTACCAATGCAACCCCAATAACAATATCAAAATTTTCAGAGGCCAAATTATTACTAAGGGCAATCCTTAATTTAAAACCTACCTAGCAAGCCTTCCTTGGAGGAAAGCCTAAATATGTTTATTTAGGTCACAACTCAAAATTAGGAAATGAACAATAAGAGGTTCAACTCTTTGAGGCATCTGTGAAGAGGATTGAGATCCAAGTAGGGCAACTTGCTACTTAATTGCACAGCAATCAAAAGGGAATGTCGCCTAGTCAACTTGAGTAAGCCCAAGTAATCACTGTGCTGAGAAATGGGAAAATGATTGACAATCATGTTAAGTTTCTTTCTGAGTTGTCTAATGCTAATAATCAAAAGAAGGAAAGCCTCACCCTAGAAGAAGATGAGCAGAATGAGAAAAGCAATGGAAGAAACGCTTCAAGTCACATTCAAAAGGGTAAACAACTTAAGCATGACACCAAGGATAATGAAGGACAAAATTTGCATAAGGCGTCGGATCCTTATCAACCACCAACTCCATATCTAAGTGACCTTAAAGAATCGAAACAAGATGAGCCGTTTTCCTATCTATATAGCATACTTTCTAAGGTTAATGTTAATCTGGCCTTTTTAAAAGTGATTAGGAACATTTTGGCTTATTTCAAGTTCTTCAAGGAGCTAAGCACCAAGAAATGAAAGTTTGAGCCTAAAGAAAAGGTGCAGGTTTCGGAAGTAGTAAGTGCAATTTTGCAACAAAATTTTCCCCCAAACTAAAAGTTCCAAGACGTTTTATCATGAAAGTATCAATGGGTAATGGTGATGAGGTTAAGGGTATACTTGATTTTGGAGTGAGCATAAACCTTATGCCTCACTCTATTAATGAGAAATTAGATCTAGGAAGGTCAAGACCTACGAACATATGTTTGTAATTAGTTGATAGGTCAATACGTTATCCGAAAGGAATAATGGAGAACGTGTTAGTGAAAGTTGGAGGATTGATTGTTTCCGTAGACTTTGTTGTCCTAGATATGGGGGAAGTGAATGAGAAAGAAAAGAGGCACTTCATACTCCTAGGGAGGCTTTTTATGGTCACTACCAATACCTTGATTGATGTGAACAGTAAACTAAGCATGAATATTTTGGGAGAAATTGTATAATTTTCAATCTTTGATGTTGAACTTATTTCTACTACTATTGTTTATGAAGACTGTTCTTTTTTTTATCAAGTTAATGCTGCAGATTTTCATTTTTCCTTGTAAGAAGATGAAGAAAAGAAGCTGGACTTGGTTAAGGAGAGTGATGAATGTTGCCGATTGCTAATGGATGCAACCGAGGAAGTATTTGGGAGATTCTTAAAGACAAAATCGAATGAAAAGGAGGAAACGGTGGAATCACTCACTTTGAGCAATCCACCTTGAGTATGACCATTAAGGCGTCTAGCTATAGGACATTAAAGAGGCAACCTACTTAATTTCTGTTTGTTTTCAATTATTTGATTGTTGTTATTTTTCTTAGTGAACCTTAACTTAGTTTGTTTTCTTTTCTTTGTGTGCTAGGCTTACTCTTCCATCTCTTTTATTTGTTTTCCTTGCAATTATCTTAATTCCTTGATACAGTACACCGCGCTCTACACCAAATCAATGAAGTGATCACCCCCACATTCGTATCGTATTTCTATCCCTTTCTTTTAGGATTTAGTGGGTTTTTGAGTTAGGAATGGTATGGTTATAAACTTAATCTAGTGTATCTCTCCTTTACATTTTTTGTTATAAACATAATCTTGTACTAAATAAATGAATGAAAATATATATAAAAGAGAGAGAAAAATAAAGGGAAAAAAAGAAAAGAAACAAAAACAAAAAGGAAAAGGAGGGAAGAGGAGAATTAAAAAATGAAAGGAAAGAGGAGAGGCATAAAAAGGGAAGTATTAATTTTGTTACATGAGAGGAAGGAATTAAGTGTTTTATGGTTCATTATTTTTGTTTTATTTTAAATGCTCAATTTGTGATGTGGTTTTAAACTATAATTTTCTTTTTTCATGCCTTTAGCCAGACCCCATTACAACCGAAATAAAGATCTTTGGATTTATATTTGTGTTTGATATGAGTGGTGGAGGTTGGATTGGTAAGCAAGCTTATAGTAGAAGCCTTACATGAAATAAACGATGAGTGAATATATTATCCTACCTTTGAATGCTTGAGGGTATGGAGAGTGGAGCGAATGCTTGATGGTTATTTGAACTGAAGAACTTGTTGATTTTGGCTTAATATACGAAGAATTGCTTATTCATGGAGTATTATGAGTTTCAAGTTCTTAGGTTCTGTTTATTGAAATAATCGTTGATATCTTTGACTATTATTTGGAAAAATTGTTGTTTCCATTGTTGTTCTTGTATAGTCTAGTGTTCTTTACTTTGCTTGAGGATGCGCATAGTTTTAGTGTGGGGGAATAGTTGTGTCTAGTTTCTACTAGTATTAATTGCCTTCGTATCTTGATTTTGGTTACAAATTCTAATGAGTTGATCCAAATGAGAGACAAATTGAATGAAAATGGTGTGAATATTGCATGCATGTTAATTAGATTAATTTGTCAATTTTGCATGAAAAATAATGTTCACGTCACTTTGCATGAGGAAAAAAAATAACATTAAAGATGTCACTACCTATATGGTGGTGACTCCTTTATCACCACCATGCACAAGGTGATGATTCATTAGTCACCACTTACACAGTGTGGTGACACTTTTTGTCACCGTCGTGCATTAGGTGGTGACAATTATGTCTTTGACCAACCCTCACGTAAATTCTCATGCACTTCGTTAATCCATCTATTTTATTACGTCGCAGTTGTAGGTTGAAGGTGCACGAAAACCTAAACCTAGACGAGGCTACAAATAGAAAGGATAGGAGGGTGGCAACAACATCATTCATTCATTCTTCATTCCACACATCACAGACACTCTCATTTGGCTGGGACAAAAAGGAGATAGAGAGAAGTGTGGAGGCGGAGAAGGAGAGAGCTTCGGCGGAGAAGAAGGAAGGAGAAGAACAACAGAAAAGGGTAGGCAGTGTGAGCAATTGGTTGTTTTGGGTGAACATCAACTAGAAGCAGAGGGCGAGAGCTAATGTGGAAAGCTTGAGAGTGTCAGGAGCAACTTCCTCAATAGCTATTGTTTGTTCTTTCTATTTACTATTTTTTATTATTTTGCTACATTTACTTTTCTGTTATAGATTCATGCCTTGTTATGCTTAACTGACCCAAACTTTGTTAGCTTTTAATATTCTATTTGGTTTATTTACTTGGTTTGTTGCTTTAATACTTCCTTTATACTGATCAAGATGAGATTGAAGTGTTTAAAGATGATGATCATATAATTTATGTGATGGGCTGATCTCTTTTCTTAAGGATTAATGTAGCTATTTTAGTTAAATAAACATGATTGAGGGATTGTGTTGTTGTCTTATGTTTGTTATAGTTTCTGAACTAAACTGCATGGATGTAATAGCATGATCAAACTTTGCATCATTTTGGTATTAAACAATGGACAGAGAGGAGAAGTTTAATATGGAACAAGAAACTATAGGCACTTAGGTTAAGAATTAGAAATATATTAACGTAAGTGGTAATTAGTAGTCGTGTTTCCATAATTAATTTGGGCGATAACTTGTCGAATACGAAAGTTAGATTAGTTAATTATTTGAGTTAATCTTAGGGACAAACTGTTAATTTCGGTAAGACAATTGTCCAATCAGTTCCCCTTAATCATGCATAGGAGATTAAGTTAGTGAAATTAATTCTCAAAAGTTTTCCACTTTGATTTCTACTTGTTTTTGCTTCTGGTCGATTCAATTTACTTTTTAGTTCAATTGTGAGATTTGCTTTAAAGTCTTTTACTCAACAATTTGAGATAGAGTATTTAGGATTATATTGTTTTTATTTTTAATTCAAAATTAATTTTAGTTAACCAATTTCACCTCCATGGGATACTACCCTAGATAATCACTACAACTACCTCGTATATTTGAGAGTAGGATGGCCTAGGTAATTTTTATATCATTTTGGGCACAAAAAGTATGTTTCATATTTAAAAGATATGTAGTAAATTTAAGGGCATATCTCCAAAAAGAGATAAATCATTGTGGAACATATTGATTGATAATAGTAATAGACTAAACTAATCATACTTAAAAATTTGGGTATATAATGCTTATGTAAAGCATGCAATATATGATAAGTTTCAAGCTTAATTAGATAAGTGCAAATTTATAAAGTATCTAAAAGAAAGTGTTGAATATCAATTTTACCATCCTCTTAAGCAAAAAGTGTTGTCTCAAGCCTTGCAACATTCCTATAAAGACAATTTATTCTCAAAGAAAGTAGTGGGAGCAAGGTAAAACTTATAGAAGTTTAAGAAAAGCATATTCACATCTAGATATAACAGGAACCTCAAATTAAGACATATGATATACAACCAAGGGTTTAAGAGACATATAGTATGTGATGCACTAATAAGATACACAATCCCCTTATTAGATTATATTTAAAAATTAAAAAAGAGAAAATAAAATGTATTTTTTATGGATGATATGACTACTACTTTTAAGGAAGCAATGTTTGACATTGATTCTTTAAAATGGCATGAATTCATCAGATCTGACATGGAATCTGCGTATATTAGCGAAATATTGAATTTGGTGGATGCTCTCTATGGTATTAACTTATCGGATCCAAGTGATTTTTTAAAATAAAATTGATATTAGGGTACACACATACAAAGCAAAGCTAATGGCTCAATTTTATCAACAAAAACAAAGAGTTGATTTTGATAAAACCTTTCACTAATCGTTATGCTTAAGTCCGCAAATATCTTATTGGTTATAACTGAATATCATCATAATTATAGAATCTAGCAAATGGATGCCAAAACAAAATTTTTCAGTGAAAGCTTGCTTGAGATACATAACACAACTTGAAATTTTTAAATGTAATGTTTTCCTAACTCTTAGCTTTATCGTTCCAAACTCTCATCTAGCAACTATAGGCAGATATGGTGATTATATGATCACCCTAAACCAATTTCCTTTCAACTTATCATCTAAGTCAACATTTACAGTTTAAGTATCTTACTTTAACTATCTATTATTACCTTGATAATAAAGTTAAACCATGTCTCTTCTCTAGGCCACATGCGTAATTTTATTATGTAATTTAGAGTCTTTTGTATAAGCAATCATTGTTTGATTTTCATAGTTGATTGTTACTAGATTAGTCTTGCTCTGAGTGATCCCTAAACTAACTAAGAATCATCTAAGCCATATGACTTCTAGTGTTACTATTGAAAATGTTATACATTCAGCTGCCATTATGGATAAAGCAACATATGATACCCTTTAGGTACCATAATATTCTCTTTACTGCTTTCTAATATACTTGTCCTAGATTTATTTTAAATATGGTCAAGATCTTAACAACGTAATAAATATTTGGCCTTGTACAGATCATGACATACATGAGACTTTCAACTACACTAGATAGGGAATTTTCTTCATTTCTCCCTTTCTTACTAAAATCTTCTCCTTTAATAATAAGATTATCTATTGGTTTGCAATCTTGCATATGAAATCGCTCTAAAATCTTTTGAATATAAGTTGTTTGATAATTTCTTTGAATGATCTCTTAAAATCATAACTCCAAGAATGTATGCAGCTTCACCCATGTCTTTCATCTCAAATTTAGATGACAACCAATCTTTGATTTGTTTGACAAACTCATAATCATTACATACAATCAAAATATCATCCAAATATAAAGATAAAATTGTAAATTTTTATTTGAATATCTTAATATATACACAATGTTCTTCATAAGTATATGAAAATCATATGAAATGATTATTTTATGAAAATGTATATGTCATTGTCTTAAAGACTACTTTAGATGATAAATCAATTTTAATAACTAGCACGTTTTATATTATTGGCCTATCTCTATGAAACCTACATATTGTTCCATAGAGGTTTCTTCTTCTAATTCTCTATTTAAAAATAGTCTTTGCATCCATTTGATATAATATCAAGATTCAAAATGGCCACTAAAGTTAAGATTAGAGGAATCAAAACAAACTTAACAACTAGTGAAAAGGTTTCCTCATAATCGATTCCCTCCTGTTGTGTATATCCTTTTGTCACAATGAGTGTTTTGTATCTTTCAATACTACTATCAGAGTTGCATTTTATTTTAAGAACCCATTGGTTCCCAATAGCTTTACACCCATTAGGGAAATTAACCAAGTCCCATACTTGATTTCATATTTAAAAAAATCATGTCTTTGTTCATTTCTTTTTAATGTGTGTTTAATGCACCAGAAAATAAAGTCTAACTATGTACACTAAGATTTATAGCAGCAGTAAGTAGGGATCATATCCCCAGGGAATGAGCGTGTAACTTTTGTAATGAAAAGAATTGATGTTTAGGAAATAAAAGGGGGGTTTGGTTTGATGCAATTAAGAAAACAAAATAAAATTGAACTAATGAAAGCAAATCAAATTAAACAGTAATAAAGATAAAAAAAATCGATGAATGATTTTTGGAATCTGGTTATTACTTTAATCTCATCCTACACACAAATAAGTATATTTAGTTGTCTTGTTAATCTTATACCTCTTTTAGAAACTCTTAATCGTCAACAAGCTTTGTTAACTGAGGTTTTCCTTTAGGTCATGTTTAATCAAAATAAGCTCTTTAACTAACCTAGCTATTGAACAACCTAGAACAAGCTGTTTAGATTTAATAGGACAATCACATTATGAATAAGGAAAACATATTAATCTAAGCAAAAACCACACAAGTTCGGGTCATTTAACTAATGTTATGTTATCCCTAATGTTTTAACACCATTAGTTACCACAAATGAATCCAAAACATAATTATTACATATTGTATTTGAGATTCTAGCAATGGTTTTATATAAAAACAATATAATAGAAGCATTCAAGATCAACCTTACACAAATACCTAAATTAATAAGAAAATAATAACATAAACAATCTCTAGAGAGAGAGAAATTCAACAATAAACAATAAAGAGATGCTCCAATGTGATCTTCAGCTTTGATTTCCCCTATGAACCGGAAGAAGGAAAATTAACACTCCATAAATACCAAAGAAGTAAGGTTTTTACCCTTCTGGCGTTCCAAAAATGATTCCTCTCTTGTTTACCTGCTCAAATGTCTATTTATAGCAAAAACTAGGTTTATAGTCGTACATCCAACCATGCATGACCAAAACAATGCATCATTCGAAATTATGCAAGGTTGTGCATCTTGCAATGCATGATGAATTCTTCATTTTATGGCATTTTCTTCTCCCATCTTCACTATAATCCATCTCCTTCTTGTTTCGCAAAGACAAATGAGTTTGAACAATAAGAGAATGGCTCAAGGAATGTGCTTTTAACTCATTTTAGCTCTTGAACTTTCAAATTGTACCTAAAACCAAATATGAACCAAAATGAGTTTCTAAAACATTTTATAGCATCAATCACTAAGCGCTAAGGAGAAAATGTATAATCAATTAGGCACATATCAAGTTCCCCCATACTAATCTTTTAACTATCCTTAAGCAAAACAACAAAATAAAAGTAACAATCCAAAACACATACTTATTTTCCATATTTTCTAATAATTAATAGCCATAAAAAGAGAAATAACTTTTAAAACCATAGAAAGAACTCAACATTCAATGCCTCTACTCATGATCAATTAACAGTTGTTCCCTTCAAAAACTAAGCAATCTAGGGGTAGACTTTGATAAAATGTGTTTAAATATGATAAATTTGTGAGTACACTTAAACACCATTCATGATTAAGACCTTCCACGACTTTGCATATCATTTCATTTCTCCACTACTAAGATTCACATGCATAATTATGAGCCAAAAGACTTTTATAAGGTTGTAATATGGGCAAAGGTTAAGGTGAGATGTGTTTGGATCACGTAGCATCAGAGTCATAAAGCTAGTGGAGTAAGAAAAACACTCAATTTAACATCAAGCACAAAAGCCAAAATTGGATAAAAATTGGGTACTATCAGTTATGATGAATGAAAAAACTAGGTTTCACAGTTCAAATTCAAGCTCTCACACCACAACCCTCATAAAGCACAAGGAATTAGAAGGAATCACTTATACATTCAATGTCAAACAATACATTAAAACCATAAGTGGTGATCCTTTAAAACAACTTCTACCTTATACGCATCATACTCAAATCACTCATTCCATACAACTTTAGTAGGAGAAATTAATCATGAATAACTTTGCAAAACAATTGCATCTCCTCCTTGATACTTTTATTTAAACATATATTTTTTCTTCTTTTTTTGCTTTTCTCTTTCTCTTTTGTTTTTGTTTTTTAAAATTTTATAAATTGAAATAAGCAACATCAATATTGAATTTTTTATAAGAGATAAAATTACATTCCAACAATTATAACCAACCCACATATATGCACACCCCCATACTTATACTCTTATGCGTTGATATATGTATAATTGATCATAACTTTACCTCATATTTGATGTTTTTTTACTTGATATTTTATACTTATGTTGTATATTTAGTACTTAATGTACTTCAAGTGTGTTTATAGGTTATAATTGCCTTCACTAACTTAAACGAGAAGAATTCGAATCAAAACACAACGTAAAATAAAGAATCGAAGCACAAGAGTGATGCACAGTTGTTCATCAGGCCGTGTCCTTCTTCCAGACATTGCAAAATTAAAATCCTAAATTTCAATATAAAATGGCATGTTTGGTAGCAATTGAGGAGAGCAGTCATTAGGAGATAATTTCCAGACATGGAGTTCATTCTCAAAGCACGATTTTGGTCTAAAGAAGTCAAAAACGCGAAGAAATCATCAACAAATCCATTAAAATTCAAGATCAAACTCATACATCACAAGAATATTTGATAAAAGACAATTAGGGAGATTTAGCATTATGAACCCATTGTTTTCAATTCTTTTTTCTTTCAGTTTATGTTTGACTTTGTGTTCGATAATGTGTAACTAAACGTCTAGTTAGTATTTAGGTTGGATGAAACTTACATTAATACATTGTTAAGATTTGATTCTTTTATTAAAGCAATTGTTTTGATTGTTATATTGGATCCAATGACATGTTTTATTTATGTTCTGATTTCATATGTAGAGATTGAGAAATCTTAGGTTTAAATAGATCTACCGTAATTGGAAGGAGTTGATTACAATCTTAGAGATAGGAATTGTTGGGACCCGATCCCGAAGCCCAGTCGCACGGTGCGGGACCCCGGTACCGGAGGCCCAACTATCCGGAACGGTAACACAATCGAGGACCATTGGGCCCTAAATCCCGAGAGATATAAAATTGCGGAAGCAACGTATCTCA
>JANZXV010000003.1:13044877-13055005 GCA_027576455.1 Erythroxylum roigii
TCGCAGCTTCCGTCTGTTTTTCACTTTGTATTCACTTTTGTTTCTTTTGTTTATCATCAAAATTACTTTATACGAGAAGTCAAAATTCTGACTTAACAAAACTAACTAAAATACAACAAGGAATAAAATCTTAGAACTTAATCAATCTCAAATGCTAATGGAGGAAAGGATAACTACGAAGCCAACAATGAAAATAAAATGAAGATTTCAAAAGATTATAAATAATTGAAATGGAGTATAGATTATAACCAGATTTTTAAATGATTTTTTAGGAAATCTTCTTAACCATATTCTTTCTTTTCTTTTCTTTTTCTATTTTATTATACTCTGTTCTTTTTTTTGTTCTTTTCCTTTTCTTTCCTTTTATTTTTAGCACATCAATGTTCTTTATTCCTTTTTTTATAGGCTCTAAAAGATATTAAATGAAAAGGAAGACAATAAGAAGATGTAAGAATGAAATAAAAAAGAAATCAATACATATAAGAACAAGAAAGAATAAAGAAAGAACATAAGAAGGGATCAAGAAACAAGAAATAACAGAGAGTAAAAGATAGATATAACTTAATTATAGAAAAAAAAATCTCTAATACCAAATTGATTGAAACCCAAGGAAGAAACCTTGAAACTTAACTAATATGATGTATCCAAAATAAAACAATACTAAAGATCACTAAGCAAGTGCATATGTTGGTAAATACAAGTTTTGATCCCATAGAGACTATAAGTATTAGTATTAGTATTACTTATCTTTTTACTATCTAATCTAACCAAAAAATTGAAGTAAAAGAAAATATTCACGAAACTAAAATAACAAATCAAAGTAATGAACAAGAATGGAACAACTAAATGATAACTAAGATTTAGATGAAACATCCACCTCAATTCAATTATTAACCCTAGTTTTCTAAACCAGTAGTAGTTCCAAAGTTACAACCATATTCTTTCTTAAGACATATAACCCATGTCTTTAAGTTAAATTATTAAAATCCCTTTTTGATCAAAACTCCTATGAATGCCTTAACTAATTTTATGAGTTCTCATAATAGATTTGAGTTTATCCTAGAAGATTTATATAGTTTTATCTCTAGAATTCCTAGAACCCTTATTATTTATGTTATGATCTATCATCAATACATGCATATGATTTCTTAATCTTTATATATGAAATTCAAAATTGAATTAAAATGTTAACATATTTCTATTCAATCATAATAAGTAATCATGAATAATTTGTGTTAAAACTTATATCTCTTATTAAATCAAATAATCAATATAAAATAATATTTATAAGTTTCATCCCATCTAGATAGTTTCCAATTTAGTTCATATTAGGGTAAAACAAATCCAATAGCAAAGAAGAAAGAAAGAAAGAATCATGGAAGAAGTCACTCTTATCGATTCTTGAGATCTTGAAGTTCATTAATTGAATCTTCTTTATCTCCAAGGTTGCTCATTTCTTATTCCAAATGCTCTAGTTTGGATCCTTTTGGCTTATCTTTCATCCCCTAACCCTCTTAATCCTTTTTAAGCATAAAAACTTATAGTTTTTGTAAAAATTACCACTAACACGAATCTATATTAGATATATATTGCTTATTAACTCAATAGAACCATAAATTGAAAATCTAAGGATTTATCTTTAGAACACAGGTTTGAACATCGTGAACCTAGATTTATGATTAGGTTATGTTGTTCATATGGAAAATTCTTGAAAAAACGTATCAATAATGAACTTGTGTCTATATTTGACCTGTTTTTTGAGAATATTAGTCCAAATTTGAACTATGTTCTCCTAAAATCATGCCAAAACTTCTTCAACTTGACTCCATCTTCCTAGAATCCAATAAAATCATCCAAACATAAGCAAAATACTTATATATAATCATGCTAACAATATAACCTAATCAGCACTTATCAAATTCTCCCAAACTTAAGCATTTGTTTTTCCTTATGAAGATCAGTTTCATCACTCTTAACTTAAATAGGTAATAAATCCAAAAAAAGAATTTAAATCATTTATATCAATCAAAAATTTTCATTATTCATTCAATTGCAATGTCAATAAAGTTGCTAGGCATTTAGTTATTTATTTCAAATCATAAATCAATTCAATTCAAATCCACAATCCTTTAAACTTTAATCTAATCTATAAATTTTAACCAAATGTATAAAGTTAACATACATGAGAAATATTCATCAATATGCAAACATTTTCAAAACCTTTATTGTTGGAAAAGCAAAGGACTAACTTTCAATCAAAATAGGAGCATTTAGAGGCTTGTTTGAAAAGCCAACTAACCTTTTAAGTGAAAGTAAAAAAAATATCATAAATACTCTTAGTTACTTAATTAGATCACTATTTCAAATGACTATAGCATCACTCTTTAACCTTAACCTTTTTACTTAGTTTAAAGTAAACATATTGAATTTATTTAATACTCACTTACTCACACTTTTTTTGTTTTTTTTCCTTTAATTCAATGGAATACTAAAAGTTCTTATAAACAATTCACTTTTAACTCAATTATATGTCTAAATTATACAAAAAAATATTATAACACAAATCAAGTATCCTTTTTCAAAATTAATAAAGAAAATTAAAATTAAATTAACCATTAATGTTGGGCCACAAAATTTTTTTACTTTATTTTATTTATTTAGTTATTTATGGTTTATTTATTGATTTATTTTATTTTATTTTATTTTCTTGGAATTGAGTTTATTAATTTAGTGATCATAAGTTGAAATTAGAAATTAGAATGAAAATATTATAATTAAATTGGAGTATAGTAAGGTATTTAAATATCCTAAGGAGTAAATAGTCTTTTGATTAAATAAAGGAGGAGTATTTTTGGAAGACCAAGACAAATTGTTGTCTTGAGTAAGAAAGAAGAGAAGGGAGAATCATGGGAAGCTAAGAGAAGGGAGGAAAAAATTGTAGAGAAGAAAGAAAGAAGAGAAGAAAATCGTGGGAAGCTACGAAGGAAGAATAAAGAAAAAGATTTGGGCTAAGTTTAAGGTAAGTTCATCTTTCTTTCTTGCTTGGTAGAAAAACAAAAGGGATTACAGAAAGAATGAGTTTGTGTTGGAGGAAAGAAGAGAAATATGTTGGACCCCAAAATTTTTTAAAACTATTTATTATTTGTTTAATTAATTGTTTATTAATTGTTTGTTTATTTCATTTTATTTTCTTAGAATTGAGTCCATTAATGTAGTGGGTATGAGTAGAAATTAGAATTTTGGATAGAAAGATTAGAATTAAGTTAGAGTTAGTATGGTGTTTAGTAGACATAAGGGGCAAAAGGGACATTTGAGTGATCAAATGAGGGTAAAAGTGGGAAAGACTAATAAAATGTAGTCTTGAATTAATAAAGAGAAGAAAAATTGTGGGAGTGAGAAGAGAAGAAGAGAAAACGTGAAATAGAAGAAAGAAGAAGAAATCATGGAAGCTAAGGAAAGAAGAGAGAAAAACATGGAGGAAGAAGAAGGAAGGAGATTTGGTTAAGGTTTAAGGTAAGTTTTATCTTTCCTTCTTGCTTAGGTAGAAGAAGAAGTAGAGAAATGTGTTTGTGTGGGAATGTTGGAAGAAGAAGAGAAACCCTTTCTTGATTTTTCATGGATTTGAACTAGGTTTTGGTTTTTCTAATCTAGATAGACTATGGGTAAATTATGGCTAAGCCCAATTTAGCAATTATTTCATTTTTTTAATTTTTGAACCTCTATAAATTTCTATGGGAATGTTGTGTTGAATGAGAACTTGGTTGTTTGAAGGAAACCCAATCCAAGAGAAAAAGGAAGGGCACAATTGAACTTGAATTTTGCAAGCCATTTAGGTGGGTAATGTGTTTATGGTTATTATTTAAATAGGCATTTTGCTTATATGTGTGTATATGCTTAATTGATTGGATTTGAATTGTTGTGAACGTGGGGAAAATGCATTATGATGAGTTTTATGTCACGCCTTGAAAGATGTATGACATTTTGATATAATTGAAGAAGAAAAAGTATAAGAAGCATGAGAATATGAATATGTGATTGATTGAATTGAGCATAGAATTGCTTGTGTTTGGGCAAGAGAGCAACCGTTTAGTTAGTCACGTGCACATTAACCTAAAGCCTTCTCCCGGCTGCCTGCTTGTGGCATATGAGATCCGAAGAATGGACTCATTTCGTTCATGGGAAAAACTTCAGTTTCTCCATTTCATTCTACAAAACTCTCGAGCCATTTGTTTGTGCATTTACATTTTGATTTGTCAAGTTATGATGCAAGATTGAGTGTCATGCTTTGATGATTATGATATGTTCTACGTGATGACATTTTGAACTATGAGTTGTGAATTAAAATTGTGAATGATGGATTTGCTAGCCAAAAATGAGATATAGATGTATATGGATAAATATATGTATATATGTTTGACTATGTGGCTTGTTTCCAATGGCTATAAACATATTAGCTACTGAGCTTTATAGCTCAACCCACTATTTTCTCCTCACGTGCAGAATAAGAAGATCGTTGATCCTTGCCAGGCAATTGGATAAACTCCGAGATAGCTACATTTAGTGATTAAGTTAGTTTGATAACTTTTGAGTAGCTTTAGCAGCATATCGAATATGAGCATCCAATGTATTTTGTATTTTGTGTTAAGTCTTTGATGTTGATGTTGATATGTAACTAAAGCTTTGTAAACTCTTATCTTTTGACGTTAATGAATTATGATTGCGTTTTGGCTCATGACCTTACAAGTTGTACATTGCATTTTTCAAGTCTTTCATAGGGGTAAAATTTGTGTTCTGACTTTAGGGAAAAAACTGTGTTAATCTAGACTGAATTAGATAAACGTGTCTTCTTGGAAGTTGTAGCTTATCTTTCTAGCTTTCTAATGATATGAAGTATGAAATTTTTGGATATCAAAGTTCAGAGATATGATCATTATAAGTTAGTGATGCTTCACACGATGTATAAAAGCCTCGATCGCGATCGCAAGAAAGCAGGGTGTGATCTCGCACCCTGGGAGTAGCCTTGGGTGTGATCGTGACAAGGAAAGGTGTGATCGCACCGTGGGAGTAGCCTTGAGTGCTCTCGCGACAAGGAGAGGTGCAATTGCACCTCGTAATTTCATTAACATTTCGCCACCCGAAGGGTTTTCCAAATCTAAACATGTTCTATTCTTTTGGCCATAACTTCGTCATCCGACCTTCAAATGAAGTAATTCTTAAACCAATAAATTCCTAACACATTCCTCTATCTCTCTATAAAAATTGATAGCCTTTGGTGTTGATTTGAAAAATATTGATTGAAAGAAAGTTAGGAAATCGGTTGGAAGAGCATGAATTGGTTATGATACTAAGCATACTTCAGTATTTTAATCATATCTTGATCTATAGAGCTCTGAATGAGATGGTTCTTGTTTCAAATTACAATAGAGACATAGAGGTACAATTGTTCTGAAGAAGTCAACTTGTGATTTTTGGCGACTGACTGGTGTGAGCATGTCACCCTTGTGGGACTCGTGTTCAGATGTCACTTAGGATGTCGAGCACGTGTCTTGCGAGGCCGGGGTGCCCAACAAAAGAAGAAACCATTTTGATTTTTCATGGATTTCTAAACTAGGTTTTGGTTTTTCTAACGTAGATAGACTATGGGTATATTAAGTTTAAGTTCAATTTTCATTTATTTTATTTTTATGATTATTGAAGTTTTATGAATTTCCATTTGAATGTTGGGTTGAATGAAAACTTGGTTTATTTGAAGGGAACCAAGAAAATCTTACCCAAGAGCAAGAGGAAAGGCACAATTAAGTTGCATTTTCAAGCGAATTAGGTGGGTAATGTGTTAATAGTTATTGTGTTAGTGGGCAATTTGTTTATTTGTATGTGTATATGCTTAATTGTTGACATGGAATTGTTATGATTGTTGAAAATGCATTGTGATTATTACCATGTTATGTCATGAGTAATGTTATGACCTTGCGTATAGTCAAAAGAGGAAATAGCTTGAAAAGCATGAAAATGTGAGAATGTGATGAAATGAATTGAGCATGAATATTTGCTTGTGTTTGGGCAAGAGAGAAACCATTTCATTAGTCATGTGCACGTTGACCTATAGCCTTCTCCAGGCTACCTGCTTGTGGCATATGAGATCCTGAGAACGGACTCATTTTTTTCATGGTGTAAACTTCGGTTTCTCCATTTCGACCTATGGGAACTCTCGAGCCATTTATTTGTGCATTTCATCTTTGATTTGTTAAGTATGACGCATTTGAGTGTTATGTTTTAGTGGTTAAATGTACATGTTATGTGTTATGTGATAACTTCTTTCACTTGAGTTTTTAAGCTAGAATTGTGGATGATTGATTTGCTAAACTAAAATGAGATTTAGATGTTTATATATATATATATATACATATGCTTGATTGTGTGGCTCACTACCAATGGCTATAAATGTAATAGCCACTAAGTTTTGTAACTTAACCCATTATTTTTTAATCCTTAGGTGCGGAACGAGAAGATCGTTGATTCTTGCAAGGCCTTTGGACAAACAACGAGATAGCTACATTTAATGACTAAGTTAGTTCCATTACTTTTGGGTAGCTTTAGCAGCATATCGAACATGAGCATCCATATGTATTTTGTATTAAGCTAATGATGTAATTTTTTGATATGTAACTAAAGCTTTGTTTAAACTTTATCTTGTTTGCAAAATGAGATTGATAATTGAAGAAGTTTCCAATATGTACATGCATATTTTTCTTTGGTTGAGTTGTTGATGGGTGTAAGAAATTGGTAATGTGTATAAGTGTAGAATTTGGTGTGAATGTTGGGTTCTAGGTTTCGAAACTGAAGGTTTCGCCGCGACGAACCTTTCCTAAAGGGTATTTTCGTTTGATTTGGCAACTTCGCCGTGGCAGAGCTAGACTCTTTCGTCGCATCGTATTTGTCCTGAGAGGTTTTTGAATTTGAGCTGGGGACTTCGCCGTAGTGAAGCGGATTTTAGCTGCGACCTATTTGGCTCGAAGGGTGCATTCGCTCGAATTCAAGAATTCGCCACGGCGAACTTCTCCCGAAAGGTCCTTGGAAATATTTTCATATCTTCAATGCGGTAAACATATACTTTGCCGCGGCGAACCCGCCACTACTAAGACTGGAATTTTCCTTAAGAGTTGAAGTTTTCGACTTTCCTTTCGCATGATCCCTACCCGACCACCTCGAGTGGTTGCCTCGGGATTAGACACGGGACCCGACCCCAACAATTAATGCTCATGAATATTTGCCTAAACAATTTAAATTATAATATGGTCTAAACTTATAATAAATTATCTTAATCAATATTCTTTCAAAGTTAAAAATTTTCTAAGAATTATTTTTATTAAGCTAATTATAACAAAATTGATATGCATAATTAATTAACTCCCTCCCTACATTTGAATTGTATATTGTCACTAATGTACATGACTTACAATAATAGAGAAAAGTTAGAAAGTAAGTTAAAAGAGGGAAATTAGGATAGCTGGTACTTATATGATAGTAAAGAATGCAGGTATTATCCAATGGCCCCAATAATCCTTAATCTTTAATTCGTCATTAGGGGTTCTCAATTGCTAGCTCACTATGTGGAGATATGTTGGGATTTTCTGTAATATATGGAAAAACGTAGATCTTTGTTGGTTGTGTATTGCCTATATAAACTATAAAACTTAACCAAATTAATTTTTAAGTTAATTTATTTATTTTCATTGAATTTGTTATTTATTTTATTTTCTGATTTTTTAGTAGAAAGCATGAAATTGACTTCAAATTAAACCAAAGAAACAACACAGCACAAGGGGGAAGAAAGTAGCAGTATCAGAGTTTTTAAAATTGACAGAGTCCAAAATGGCAGTGGAGAGGAGACAAAAACTTTGGGAGCGTTTAGGTTTTTAAAAAAGTTGAAGAGCACACATATGACTAGCGAATTGGAACGGCGGTAACAGAACTAGCTAGGTTATTTATTGGGGTGACTAGCGGCATAGAGAGTAGAGGTACTGGACGCACGCCACACTCTAGGAACGCTCATCACACGCCGCATTGGAGGACACAAACATGCACAACGCAGAGAGCAAAAATTGGAGAGTGTGTGGACTAGCGGCAGAGAGCAGGGGACGCACGCAGCACTCCAGGAATCACACACGCGGCAAAAGCACGCTACTCTCCAAGACTTGGATGCTGCGGAAGGACTTTGACGCAGGCTAGAAGGAAGCTGTGAAGGAGACCTGGACGCACCTGAGTTCTTCGTTCCTTACTCTTTAATGTTTATTTTTCTTGCTTTAATATTTATTTTGTTGAACATGAATATGGTTGAGTAAATTTCTTTTTAGGTTTCAAAGATGGGTAGTAGTTTTCAAATTTCTATATGATTTGATTCTGAGTTTTATTCAATAAAATTGATTCGTGGCTATTGATTCTTGTTTTGCGAATTATTGTGTTTGTTATGTGTTAGACCTCACATAATCTGCGTCGAAATTATTGGTTGAAGAACTGAAAGGTGAAAATTGATAGTAGAAAACCAAAATTAAGAACTTGTACGTTTAGACCTAGACATAGGCAAAAATCTGCAAGAGGAATTACCAACTAGATAAAAATCTTAATGGGTCTTAGTTAATTTAATGAGCCACGATAGTCGGGATTGATTTTAACTACGACACTTCTTTGACATCCCGATAGAGAATCATAGATAATTTAGATCTAGTTTCCTTCAAAATCTAAGGATCAAGTTTATTGAATAAACCAGAAAAGAATTATTAGAAGTTGATTATGAAACCAAATTTGAAACCTGTCTTTTACATATTTGATTTATTCCTTACAGTCATTAATTGCGCGGTTATTATATTTATTTTAGGATTAGTTTTAGCAATTCGTTAATTAATTAATTTCTCAATAATCAACATTTAAGTGATCAGCCCAAATAATTGAGTGATTTTAGCCTAGTAATTGTTCAGTAACTCCCTGTGGATCGATACTCTTACTTCCCTATTTACTTGCGTGACCCATACTTGCGTGGTCTCGGACAGGTGTTAAGATGATAAGTTTGTATAAGGGGTAGTTTAGGAAGAACACTTAAGTTGTTAAAGTTTAAGGCTTACAAGCAGGGGTATTTAGGTCATTGTAGCTTCTTTTAAAAGAAAGAAAGAAAGAAAAACATTTACTTGTCTTGTTTTGAAAGAAGACAACGAGATTTGAAGAAAAGAAAGGGAGAGAGAGCTTCAGTTGAGAGTGAATAGAAGAGAAGAAGAAGAACAACCTAAGGTTTTGATTTTCTTTGCTTTGGAAGAGTGTTTTTGAGAGTTTTTTGCTCAAGAAGGAAAAAAAAAAGAGGAAGATTTAATCTTCCATTAGAGACAAGAAGCAAAAATCGTGGGTGAATTTTTTTAAGGTGAGTTGTTTCAAATCTTTTGAAATTTTGAAGGGTGTTTGGTTTAAATGGCTTAGGAAAAGTATGAGTATGGTTGTTCTAGGATCAATTTCATGCTTTTGTTTCCTTAGGTTTCCCAATTTTTTTAAAACTCTCTTTTGATTTAGGGTTTTGTGATTTTGAAGAAGAACAAGGGAGGCAAGAGGAGCTAGAGGAAAGGCATCTTGAGCAAGCCTAAAGAAAATGATTTTTAAGGTGGGTAACATCTTTATAATTGTGAAAATGAGCTAGTACAATTATTGTCAATAAATGAAATTTAATGCTTTCCAATAACTTTAAAAATGTGTATTTATCAATGATGTGAAAACCAGACCGGATCGGCCGGTCCGACCGAAAATCGTCCAGACCGGCCATGTGTCCGGTTCGGTCCGAGGTAATAACCCCTTAATATTAAAATCGGCCGGTTTATTAGAGAACCGGCCGGTTTATCCAAGAACCGGTTGTTTGATAACCGGTTGCAAACTTAAACATAATATCGTCTTCTCTCCTCAGTCCTCTCTTCTCCGAATGAATCCATCGCACCTTTCTCTCTTCTCAGATGCCGGGTACTTGCCGGAGGAGCTCGGTTTGCTTCCAGATCTGGCCTTGTTTCGCATCAACTCCAACAGATCTGGCCATGTGAGGTTACTGGCAAAGGAAGATTCTGGAGCTAGGGCAACAGATCTATGCTTTACTCAGCT
>JANZXV010000003.1:13070986-13084536 GCA_027576455.1 Erythroxylum roigii
TAATAAATCTTCTTTAATTGCCAAAAATAAATATTAAAATAAAATTTATTTTATAATTATTTAATAAATTTTTTTACCAATAACAATAATTTATTTTTAAATTTTATCTAATATATAATTATTATCAGTAATAAAAACTATTACTACATCTAAATTAACAACTAAACAGAACTAAAATTATAAAAACCAAAATTAAAACTAAAACTAAAAACTAAAAGGTAAAACAAAATGGCCCTGAATATGTCTATAAATAAATAAATTGTGTATGGAACCGAATCTGTGGGGTAGGTAATAACCTTTGTTAAAATTTTACATAAATCTTATTTAATTTTATTTACTATGTTCCTTTCTTTTTCTTTGTACATTGTGTCACTAACGTGCTTGTGTGTGTCCAACTTAAGTAGTTGATAAATCGGCATCAAGAACATGCATATTGGTTTAAGCGTAAACTGTTGCCAACAGTCAGAAAATTAGGGAGTTCAAATGAATATAGATAAGCTAAAGCCTAAAAGTATTCCTTCCCCACTTTATGGTGTTATCTCTTTTTGATCGTTCCAAGCCCTTACACCATAAATAAATAAATAAATAAAACTAAGACAAATAGACAATGCTGAAAGGAGGAGTATACGTGTCCCTCTGGCCTTCGGGCATGCTGTCGTAGGTAGGATACAAACGAAGGTTCAATTGACAAATAAAAAAACACGTAAGTATCACCGGAATCACAACAATGCTTGCGTGTGCATGTCTATAGATCATGCAGATGGAAGAAGATCAATCAGTACTGTAAGAGTAAATATACTTTAGGGCTCAACTTGGATTATTTTATTAGCAGCAATGCAATCCATGTGATCTTCTTGAACATATTCAAACACTTACCCTTGGTTACGACTCAGATTAGGCTCCAATAGCTTGATGAGGTGGCTTGGCCTTGGACCCATTCTTGGAACCAGTCTATTAAGATCTAAACAGTACCCAATTGTGATGTTGTTTTCAAGTGTTAAATGATTCGCGTGATATGATAATGACAAGTTAGCTTTACGGTAGTATAGTGTATATATTTATATATATAATATCATATAATGGAATTCGGTGGAACCAAAACATGGAGGTGCAGAGGGTCCATACTGTACGCCGAAGACGAAACCGCAACGAACTCAACTGACCTATCAGTTTCGGCGTCCATCTCACGCTTCATAAAGTTGATTTATCGCTTTATTATTATGGACGGAACGCAACACTTAATTTGTTAAGTATTTTCATCCATTATTACCTAAACATATCAGTGCTTTAGATCAAAAACATATTTTTTTCCACCATTTTAAGAATTCATATTCATCACCATCCATGACTTAACAATAAGAAGGGTAAAAAAAATCAATGAAGGGGAATGTCACTTTATATGTGAATGTGAATTAAACTAACTGTTCATTTGCATGTAAAAAAAGATAAAATTTACATTTCAATTTCCGTATGGTTCACACTAAAATAGCAAGAAGGGGCCATCAAATGTTCACCCGCGTTAGAATGTCCTGTCTTTCTGGTCACCCACAATCCTACAAGTGGACTCTGGGAGGGTGCTAGAAGCCAGATTTGGCCCATCGGCACCATCCGATCTGAATGCCCTACCCTACCACTAGTCAAAGTTAGATTTCTCAAATATTAGAAGATTCGATGAGGTGACCTTGTGGCCCCACTTTTCTACTACACGTGGGTATATAATATAACCCTATGAAGCAAAATACGCAACATAACACATACCAAAGTAAAAGTATATATTACGTAAATCATAGTTTCCGTTCTCTGTAGTTCCTTTTTTTTTTTTACATATTTACAGAGTGAAGAGGTTGGGTTGGAATTTGGAAATGATGAGCTTGCTTATTAATAAAGATATTCGAATCAGTCCCCACAATCAATCTCTATCTTTTCTCTTTCTCTTCTTCTCCCGAAAATGCTTTGGCGTTTCGACGAACCTAAAGAGGAAAAAGTTGAAAACTGTCCATCATAAGTAAACCACACCATACCATGAGCTAGATAAAATTCTTTTATCTGGAAAAATACAAAATACTAGACCTATGTAGTTAGTGCCTCACAGCTTTAAATGCACAGTACAAATACTGTTTTAATATATAAGTGGAACATAAATGCCCATTGACAACGTTATCTTTTGTTTTCTAACGTTTGCCTTTGTGGCTAAAATAAAAAAAAATTAAAGGAAGCATGTCATCTCTTAGGGAACCGTCAAAGATTATTATTATCTTGGGGAAGAAAGCATACTTAGCATGATCAGATCAGACACATTCCACTTGTGCATTTGAATCCAGTGGCTTAGTGGAGGACGCAGACCTTTGTTTCTCTTAAATTTATTTCTTTGTCAAACTCTGGGTTATAGGGTTTTGTACAAAGTCAGCCGCCAATTCTAGTATTTACAATACAGAAAATCACAAGTTATAATGTATTAATATGAAATATTCCGGTTGATTCTGTTAAGTCTAGGCTATCTAAGTCAGTATAGTATCTATTGTAGGGGATTCAGATGTATTAGTTATTTTAGTCATAATTATGATAAAATTGTTGATGTTCTATTAATTGATAGTTTGATAATAACTTGTATATTGGTAAAGAGGAATTTTTAGAATTATAGATTTTTGATTTAATGAATTGATTATTGGGGTTTTTAATGTTATATAATGTAAATATTGACAGAATGAGTTATATAATTTCAAAAAATCATTTCCCAAGATTAAAGGTAAATATGATTTTTGTTGATATATTGATGGTATTGTAAATGTATAATTTTCTATAATAATATTATTATAGTAACTTACATATCTAATATATTTTATATTGCCACCGGCTATTCTAACTTGTAAAGGTTTGTTTAATTTTTCCCAATTAGTTAATAAGGTTTTAGTGGCTATACAAATAGTAACTCCTATATCGATATGTGCATTAATTTTTTATTATGAATAATCACTTGAATAAAGGTTGTGTTCGGATTTAGTTGCTAATTTTGAACTTTGATGTTCATATTGATATAATGAAGAAATTGTTGAATCTGTTTCGTACTCTAATTCTATCGGTTCTAGAATATATTGTAATGTTGAATTGAGATTATTGAGTTTTTCTTTAAATTTATTTTGGTTTCATTTTGGACAATTATTTATTTAATATCCTTCCTCTTTACATAACCAACATTTTTTGTTTTGAGGACAATAATTCTTATTTATTTTGTTGTTTTGGGAAATCGTATTAAAATTTCAGTCAAAGTTGCTTTCTTATTATATATGCAAAAAAGAACACAATTAGCGAAGGCAATTATTAATAATAATTTAAATGGGAACATATATGGGGTATTAAATATTGTGAAGGAATCAGTCCTCAGCTGTGAAAATAACGTCACCCTGAACTAAAAATAATAATTTCTCCACTATATATTGCGCCTGCGCTTGTAAACAAAGCAGCGGCAGAATCATTTTAATCAGTAAAACGGATGGAGTCTATACTTCCACGTCGAAACACGGTTCTGTGTATGGCGGGGCTGCCGTTGGTCCATACTTTTCATTTGTTGCTTTATCAAAATTCTTTCTTCTTTTTTGTTTTAATTCTCGAAATTATACAACAAGAAACCGTGATTTATCATTTTTTTTAATTTTATAAATCCTTTATCCCTGGAATGATTTTTTTTCTACTTTTTATATATGTGAATTCACGAATTTTTTAGAAAGATTTAAAGATGATAACTAGAATTCAATGGCTTTGGGGAGTTAAGAGAGGGTGTGGTGTGGTCACGCTTCTATCTTATGTTTCACTTCACTCCTACCTATCTAATTAACAAAAGCAATCAGAATCGGAGTGAATAGAGGAATCAAATCATACATTTCAATCTTGATTAGAAGACCATGCAAACTTAGGATCAAGTGTTCCAAATTCATGAGTAGATTTTGATCGTCATAATTACACTTATGGGATAAAATGGTATATTCAATTCAATTCAATCAAAACCTTGGAACTATGCTCTGAATTAAAAGAGTTGAATGTCAATGACATCCAATTTGCTTAGTTTTCTTTTCAACATCAATCGTTATGTGTTGTGGGCCACAGGCTTAAAATCAAATTATTGAAAAGTTCAATCCTCTTTATTTCACAAATTTAATGACATTGATAAGAACCCAACCCAACCCAGCAAAGCATTGTTCCAACCACTGGTCACTTCTCTTGAAGTCAGTGGTTAATATTCTCATCCTAATTGCACCTTCCTAATCCTTTTCATTTTTTTCTCCCATTACAAGGCGATTTTGACCGTCTTCTCTTCTCAATTCTTAATGTATTTATTATGACTAGAATAACTTCAGGAGAAGGAAACTAACGTAAATGGCTACGAGAAGGTCGAGTTCTTTCTCCAACCTGCTCCGCATTTTCCTTTTATCTTTCTTTTCTTTTAATCTGACCCTGTCAAACGCTTTGTAGAGAGAAGATTGACGAGACCTTTTTGCGAACTACAGTTTTTACACCTTTTTCTCTGGGTGGTCCAAATCTTTCATGTGTTATAACCCAGTTCCAAGTGCAAAACTGAGATACAAGTGTAACACCATGATCATGTGTGGTGGTCGAGAAATATCAAAAGTTGTTCATGTACAGCACGCCACAAGGCGATCTTCGAATTTTGTCTTCACACATTCATTGAAAAAAAGAAAAGAAAAGAAAAGAACGTCTCTTTCTAGAGTTTATTAGCCGCCAATGCCATTGCAGAAACCCCACTTTCCTTAAATATGTAAATCCAACAAACTCCTCAGCTCCTTACATCGATCATATACGTTCAAGGTTCAAACTTCATCCCTCTAAGGCTAAGCTGTTCGATCATATAGGCCTTACCAGAACTTTAAAGTATCTAATTTAACAAGACTGCTTCAATCTTGCTTCCAAGCTTTTCTAAAATACAAGTGCTAAATTGATCTTAGAGAGAGAGAGAGAGACACAAAACACGGTGCTACTCCCTTGTCGGAAAGCATCTACTATTTTGTTCATGCGCGTGGGCCCCACCCCTTCAATATCACCCCTCCACCACTCCACTCTAGGCCTTATTCCTGTTTCTATTAACAATAAATCTCACTCAATTATTATTTCTTTTTCGGAAATATTATCCCTTTTATGTATATTCTTTCCCTTTTCTCTTTCACTCCTCACTCTTCACCCTCATCTTCTCTCTCTAAACGCCCAATCAGGAGGCCTAAGCATTGTATTGACAAGACAGAGTTTTCCAAGAACACAACACTGCCGCGGCCTTTCCCCGAAAAAGAAAAACCAAACCCTAACTCATCCCTCCCCCTCTTTCTCTCGCACACACTCACTTTTGCTGTTATTATAAGCCTCTCAGTTCTCATCTACCCTCAAGAATTTGTGTCCTCAGATTGTATGGACAGTAAAGACGATCCCGATCCGGAAGCTGAGTTCATCCCCGATTCCAGCTGGTCGCTCACTCCTGACTCCGATACCGTCAATTACTTCTTCTCCGGCGACAGAGATAACAGTATACTGGGAGAATTTGGATGGAATCTTCAGAGCACCGACTTGGAACCGATCCAAGAGGAAGCTAGAGGTCACTTGCTTCGCGATCTTGAGAGTAGCGGAGCGATGCTGGGGTCGCCCGTTGCTGCTGATGGTGATCCGGCGGCCCCTGCCGCTTCCTGTGGCGTTGGACGTGATGTGTCAACTTCAAATCAACCGTCGGTGTCTTCCAGCTCCAGCGAGGATCCGCCGGAGAAGTCTACTGGTTCCGGTGGGAAATCGCCTGAGATACCGTGAGTGGACACACACACGTACATGTACATATACACAACAAAATCCACGTTACAAGAACTGAAACGATATAGTCTCTAATATTGTAAATATCTCGAATTCAGAGGACCACAAACGGGTGTCAGAACCGAATTCTCTAGCAATCAGTTCTCTTTGGGGCGAGAAAGAGAGAGGACGGGTGCAAGCAGTTTTGTGTCCGTACGCTCTAGAAACCGTCAAAATCTTTTTCTTTTTTAATTTTGGGTTCATGCAAGTTGGGGGAGAGGTAGTTTCGTAATTTGAGAGAAACCCTGCGGATAGAAATAGAAATTCGTTGGAGTTAAAAGATGCATTTTCAAGAAAAGATAATAATTGAGATCAGAGACCCCATGAACACCGCCGCTATTGCGGCGGGAATGGCGTGCTCTAAAGCCATTCTTCGCTTTCCATTATTTAGAATATATCTAAAAATGTATATTTGAGTGTGTGATCTTTCTTATCAGTTCACTAACAATGTTGGCGGGAATATGAACAAGACGAAGAAGAAAGTTGCTTTTGTCATTGATTACTTTTAAGCATCTGTATATATACTTACTTTCTTGTTTGCTGTTCTTTTCGGTGCTAGCTAGTTAGATACTAAAGGTGAATAAAATATTATATAAGTTTTCCGTTACAATTCCGGCTTTATCTGCTATATACGTTGTAACAAAATCTTACAACGTGCTGTTTAAACTTTGAAATCATGCTCATTGACTCAGAAAAATCACTTTGATGTGGAAGAGTAGGGGCTGTGCATAAATTCTGTATTGTTAATTTATAAATTTTGAACTGATCACTTGCTAAAAATGCATGTACTCTTCTTTACTATAACAAATTTCTCAGAGTTACTACCTTCACTCCTCTACATCTTAAATTTATGGTCTTATACACTTCCTTTTTACAACACAACTTCTTTAGGTTTGTTGCCAAGCCTTGCCATTTGAACTAAGGGAACAAGTGAACCTGAGTTCTAAAGGATAGTAGTTAGAATATTATGTCTATTTGCATAATTGTAGGTGGGGTATTTTGTAGGAGTAAGGTCAGAAAGAAGGGACAAAAGCGAATCCGCCAGCCTCGTTTTGCATTTATGACTAAAAGTGAAGTTGATCATCTTGAAGATGGCTATAGATGGAGAAAATATGGTCAGAAGGCAGTTAAAAATAGTCCATTTCCCAGGTATACCATTAACTCTTTAATATCATTCTACGTCTACTCTGTCCGAAGATTATGTTTCTCGTTCCCTTAATTTAGCTTTAATTTGGGGTTAACTCATTTACATACTTTGAATTTCTCGTTTGTATCAATGATTGACATGGAATTTTAAATGTTTAAACAGATCATAAGACTTGTGACTGTTACGTTTTTGATTCGACAAATTGGGAGAAGTCTAAATTTTACATTCCATCACTCTACATACTTATTAGAATACATAGTAAAGGTAGGTTATGAGGCAAGTTATTAAGCCATTTTGCTGTTGATACGGTATAATTACAACTATTAACAATTGCAAAATACAGGAAGGATTAAAAAAATATCTACAGTTACAATATTGTGATCACTGTTATAATTACAATTTGCAATTTAAGAACTTGCTACGTTGTTTCATGAGGACAAACTCTTAGTCCAAAGTCCTAAGTACTAGATTATGAATAATTGTTTGGAGTTGGCTTTGCCTTGATGTTTACTAATTACATTCTTAAGGTATTAATTCCTTGATGTTTTGGCCTTTGCGCTGGTCACATGTAACTGTATAAATTTACGATGGAAATGGTCCTCAACTATCACCATGTCTCCAACATCTGCTCCAGAACTATACTCAATTTGACATTCTAAACAAATCGAATGAGATTTATGGTGTGTCATTAGATTTGTTAGTTCCCTTCAAGATCTATACTCGTTGTAAAGGACTTGGCATATGGGCGTACTTGGGTAAGTCTTCTTTTTGATCTATGATGCAAAAACAATGAAATTGTTTAGAAACTTAACATTTAGACAACTATTCTTCAAGCATGTTTCATATTTACAGGAGCTACTATCGCTGCACAAATAGCAAGTGCACTGTGAAAAAAAGGGTTGAACGATCGTCCGAAGATCCTACCGTTGTGATTACTACATATGAAGGGCAGCATTGCCATCATAGCGTTGGTTTTCCCCGGGGAGGAATCATTAATCATGAGGCTACATTTGCCAGCCACTTGGCTCCCCAAGTGTCGCATTTCTTTTATCCTAGAGGCCAGGTAGCTAGAGCGCATCATCCTACTAATGCGCAACAGGCACCAGTTGATGCAGAACCATGTATGGTGTCAGAGGCCACGCCGCGTCATCCATCCGATGAGGGACTACTTGGAGACATTGTGCATCCGGGAATGCGTGGCAGATAAGATAGAACGTAGAGCACATTTCTTTCTTTACCCAGTTAGATTTACTACTTATTTAACGTCAGTTAACGTATATTGTCTTTCAATCTGTGTGTTTATGTCAGTTTTATAGGGGGGATGTGGGAGAGACTACTATTCATGAAAAGCATTAGTTGTCAATTTCGTACTCATTTAGCGGGAAAACCCAACTTTTACCAGTTCAGAAGGAAGATGCGTACGAGCAGATTGTAAAACGTACAAATGGTTAGTTTATAAAGTCAAGCCTTTGCATAAAGCATCCATCATTATTGAAAGATCTAGTTTCATTCACGGCCACTAGGGTGAAATGAATTTGTAATATTTGTTAGAATTCGATCATTTATTACCTTGATTAACAAATTAATGCACTTCAACGCATTCCTCACTTTTTGTCGCCGAAGCGTAAAATGTAATTAGATTGCATAGTAATATATTAAGTCAGAACTCCTGATTTTCAGCTAACAAAGTCTTTGATTTGAGGGTAGATAGATAGAGAACCCGCGTCACTTGACTGTAAATGTTTCTGTTGCCAGACTTCACCTCTACGGATATGGGCCACATGTCCACTGCAAAATCTAAGCACGAATGTGAAATATGAGGGGTGATTATTTGTTGACTAGATAGATACGTCATAGGTAGAACAATTACCCACACCGTTGAGATAATAGGCCAACGATTATCTAACGTTTGATAGGTACCGTGTACTTGTTTTCTTGTGGCGACGCATCATTGCCAGCACTCTTGTTATTGCCTCCAAAGTTGTCTGCTATTGTTGCCTTTGATATCTTTTGCTTAGGGATACCTTATCTTTTTAATAATTGCATCTGTATATCCTTTCTTGAGAACAGAAAGAGAAAACTTTAGGGTAATATTGTGGCTGAAATAACTTTTGTCAATGACCACCCAAATGTTCTTGGACCCTTTCCCGTGAAATGAACATTGTATCGTTCATTTCCAATCATCATTCTCTTTCACAACTTCTGTTATCCGTTAATGGTATCAAGTAACTGAACAGCTAAACTAGAATGTTTTAGGTTATAGATGAAAGGAAGTAGTTACAAGACTAGGGTAACGATGCTAGCGTGACACTATTGGAACAGTTCAGCTGAGTCCCATCCTTTTCCGTGAGTAGAAAAGTTCAGTTGATAGTCAATAGGTAAAGCTAGAGATAGCTTCGAGCTCCTTGTTCATCATAGTCTTATATCCATCTATGACAGGGAGTCCCCTACACCGGAAGTTTTTCTCAATTCTCATCCGCTATATATTGACCTATCTATGTGGAAAATGTAGTTATATAAGCATCATATTCTTCCAAAAGTTACTTTGTACTTATCCCTACTTCTCTTTAGTATAGTACTCGGGAAATCCTAGCAGTTGTATGGTAAGGCATTCTATTGTTGGTCGAGTTTACTTTTTGAACTACTAATAAAATTTTTAGATTCCATTTCCCACTTCTTCGAGGACAAATGTGGTTGAGTTAGATAGTGGATGGACGTTGCTTAAACAAATTCAACTACTTTATTGTGCAATCATTCCCGATTCCTTTTTCAGAGCATGCATGTGGCTATTCTACAGGCCATGTAACATGCAGCATTGGCATAATAACAAGCTACAATTGGTCTAGGGTTGATTGAGCTTATTATCTTGAAATGTGGGACAAACGAAATACCAGACATAAAAGTACATTAGTTGGCGGTGATTAATCACACGAAATCAGCTTAGCTTTTCCCCCCTTGTTTTTGGTTGGGAACAGAATTAGGTAGAAACTTTGTTACTCCAAAAGCTTAGATCTCTTAGGGCAAGGATGTGAACTCTCGTGATGAAATGTTTTATCTGCATTTAATTTTCTTGAGAAAAATATGTAAGACGCAAGATTCAGTGGTGCAATTTACTTGTCTAGAAAAAAATATAAGTAATTGAATATAAACTATTTATAATTTATTGATAAAAGTTTGTCATACCTATTAAGTTATAGGATTATATGATCATAACATTTGATTCGCAATAATCTCTATAAATCTATTGTATGTAAAAGAATCCTCTATTAATTTTAAGTTGTTGAACTTCATAGTTTATAAAGGGTAAGGCGAGACTCTGCAATCATTCCTAAATTTTTCGTCTTATTTCTTCAATCCATCAAACTTACTCTTCTCTTAAATGAATAGGTCCTGCAGCGAAAATATGTACAGTACAGAGAATTTATGTTACAGTATTGTGGAGATCCATCCATCCCACGAGGAGATCTAGTGGCAAACGACATCTACCTTAATTAGTTCCAACTCTCAGTCACCTTACCTCCCACACCAGGCCAGATGATCATGTTTCATATTCATACTGAGTATGTTAATGTATCCACAATTTTAATTAAGTTATTTCTATAAGTATTTCCTTTTTCTTTTATTCATCCAGACTTCCAGAGTCGGTTAGACTTCTGTCTATTCTTGCGAGTTCTGGGCGAGGGAGGTACGTGAGGTGATGTTATGAATGTGGACACTGAGAGTACGGATCATCGGTCATAAAGAAGAGAAACGAACTGCCCAACTGAGTGACTTAATTGGCCTCGGTAGCGGTAATTTCGATGTTGCTTCAGAGTCAGCCGACAGTGCTTTTTATGCCCTTTTCTTTTCACCTTTTTCTCTCTCAAAACAAAACCCTAGTAGTAGCAGCAGTACTGCCCATTTCACCGTTTTCATACTCTTTTTCTTGAAGTTTACGCTTCTATCACTACTTTGCATGTGCTTTACTTCCCGGACAATTTTGTCCTCTCCCATATATTCCATTCCAATCGCGAATTCGCTGCAATTTCTCCTTGTCCATGGAAACGAAGTTTCATCCTAAAGACATGAAGCAATATAATGTGCATATTTTATTTATATACAATGGAAGTGTTTATGTGATGCTTGTAGCCTTTTTCATTATAATAAAATTGACAGGCTTATTTAATAGGTTATTCCATTATTGATCTATTCATTTACAGCAACCAAATCAAATGAGAGAGTGGTTGTATAATCAATGTCTGCTTGGGATTATGACAATTTTTACTTTTAATGTATATATTTTTCTAATAAAGTATTTGCACTCAAAATTTTTATACTGGGATTTCTAATGGCGTTGATTTTTTAATAAATTATTTTCCATTGACTCCCTAAATATCATACCAAATGAGGAAGATAACCAAGATTAGGTTATGGAGTCAATAATTATTTTCCGTAGAGTTTGTTTGATTCCTCAACATTATTTTTTCGTCACATGCATTTGATTGTCAATTATTGCAAAGTACACATTCTTCAACAATCCGAAAATGAATTAATTTATTTCACATTCGATTTTTTGCATTTGATTCTTCTAGGGCTTGTCACATGCATGTTCTTTTATTTAATTGTATATACTAGTTTATCTTTATAAGAGCAGTGTTGTTCATATTATTTTGATGGTATTTGATTGATTGTTAAATCTATCAGTACTTAATAAGCACTTGATGTAGATAGGCATAGGAACCCACTACGACCCCAAAAAAAACTCTCATAAAACAAACAATTTCTAACTATTTTAAATGTTCAAATTATTGAACATAACAAGTAAATAATAAGATCTTAGATCCTAACAAATGAATCTAAAAGGACCAAATTGACACTACATCCAATGTTCATATTGCATTTTGTACTTCTAGCATATTCTTAAAACTCAATCTTCATATAACACAATTCCTGATAGCTAAAAAAATTAGTTACTAATTGATGAACATACAGATCAGTCAGTATCCAGTTGTGGATTAATCTTGAGAGCTTGCATTACCATTTGGCTCTAGCTTTTTCTTGACTTAATGAGTGGCATATTTAAGTGTATAATCTAAAATATAATATTTTAAATTCAAGCAATCAAATGATTGGCCATACGATTATCCCTTTATTATTTTTAGCAGAGGGAGGGTGTCTCCTTCGAATGTAGTGTACATTTGTCTAAACATCTCAAGTATAGAAGTAACACAACTTAAACTTGTTGCCTAAAAAAAATAGCTACCTCTGTTTATACAATTATCATTGTTCTTGTTTTAGGTTTTTAATAACTTTCTTTTTTTTTGCACATTTTTTTTCTTAAGAATAGGGAAAGACTCCTTATTTATGCTGTCTGCATCGAAGTTTGTTATAATATCCTAAAAAGGTTTGCTTTCTTGTGTTATAATTACAATGTTGTGGTACCTCTAAAGTTTGACTTCGAATCTTCCCTTATTAGTAATAGCAATAGGAGAAGAGTCCCTTTTGGTTTGTCGTAAGGTGGGGGCTAACAAGAACTACAATTGTAAATATTCAAAACATTATCCAACTTACTCTACTTTCTCTTCCAAGTGTAAGGGCTATATAGCACAAAGAAAGGTCGAATTAGTTTGCAACCTTCTGTCCTAAATTAAGATATTGCAAAATAAAAGTTTGTGGTAAAATGGGTTTTGAAAATGTATTTATATATGCTTCTTGGGTTGTTAAGATTAAAAGGGCACTTTTAGGTTTGAACATATAGCTTATAAGATTTGTTGTAACCTACTATGCTTTAATTTTATTCACTCCTCAAAATCACAATCTAGCATTTACTGAATTTTATGATATTTTAGATACCTTTCACATTCACAATTGGATAACTTTCACATTCAACAGTAATCTTTAATTATGTATTTTTTAATGTATTAATTGAATTATAGAATTTCTATTGCTATATATTGTCAAATTTTAAATTTTAGTCCCACAACCTCTTAGTTTCATGATAGCAATAACATATCACTTCGCTGCACACATGTTTTACAGATTGCAAAATTACTAGTAAATTATTTGGATTTACATCTAATTGAAGTAAACCAAAAAAGCTTATTACTATTGGGATACTTCAGGTATATTTCTCTAGACAATCAACTAGTAATTCAAATTGGTTCATTACGTCACAATAATTTTTTTAGTTGTTAACATAACCTATATTGTATATGTTACTTCGATGAACAATAAGTTGTCTATGGAAAAAGGATACATTGGATGACTTTTCCTAGATATAGTGATGAATATATAAGTGTACTTGATCTTCTTTTGGAAAGGATTTTTCGAAGGTGGCTAATGAGAACGAAATTTCTTGTTTGTGTAAGAAGTGTTGTCATTATTTGGTATACAAGAAATAGTATACGATCATTTGATTGTTGATGGATTTGCTCTGAGATATGATGGTTAGGAATTTAATAAGGGATCATTAATCACTACAAGAAATTAATACAATTTGCGACGTTTTATTAATAAAACGTCACAAATTGTAAAGACTTTTCGCGACGTTTTAAAAACGTCACGAAAAATTCAATTTTTTGCG
>JANZXV010000003.1:13092985-13103770 GCA_027576455.1 Erythroxylum roigii
TATTCATGATGTCTATTAAGGGTTCAAATGGATTAAGAATGAAAAAAAAATTAACCCTCCAAGGTTATATTCACACTCCCGTTTCATGATTCAGAGTAAGCTTAAGGCTTCATGTTTTAGCAAGAGAGTTGGGTTCCGGAAACGGGGGCCAACAATCATGTTATTTTATGGCTTTATATTAGTGTATTAGTATTATGTTCTTAAGTGTACAAACAAAGTCTTAGGTACATTAATTTTGAACGTATTTTTATTATACATATTTCTTTATTAGTTATTTTGGTGCATGACCGTATAAAATTCAAGACACGTTGATTTTTTAAAATATTGATTAAACATAAAAGGACTTAAAATAAAATAATAAATATTACTACTAACCTCTTCTTCCATCTTCTCCTTTTACCATCTTCTTCTAGTTCCATCTTTTTTTTCCTTAACAATGAAATTGTTTGATTTCTATTTTTCAAAATAAAAACAAACAATATCTAACTTAAAAGCAATCTAAAAGTTAATTATATCATGATTTTTTTTATTTTTTAGATGCTTGATTCTTCTAATAATATTTCATTTTTTTGAAAAAGTTTATACGTAAAATTTGAAAAATATAGTCATTAAAAAAATTACATCCTTTTATTTAGAATTGAGCAATATACACATTGAAATCTTCTCTCATGATTCAAATATATCCTTGAGACATTAATAATGGCATCAACATCGAACTTGCATAACCACTTCATTCTATATCTTACCTACATAATTTGAACAAGGATTTGAAAATAAAAAGAACTCCAAAAAATTGGTCATTAAAATGTTAGTAAGATCTTACTTTTATTTTCCCTAAAATTCAAAATTTTGAGAGATAAAGGACCATATGTGAGCTTAATAAGATCTTACTTTTATTTTCCCTAAAATTCAAAATTTGTAGAGTTAGAGAACCATAATTGGAGCTCACATAATGACAAGACAATATGGACCTTATTTAATGACATTTGCTTGTCAAAGTAAATGACACTTGTTTGATATACAATCTGCATATTCTCTAAGTCATCTATTAGATGATATGGAATTTCATATAAACCCTTTCATTAAGAAAATTAACGGAAGGGACTAGAATAGAAAAAGTTAATGATGTTGGAGGACTCAAATAAAAATTTTAATATATGACTATAACAGAAGGACAAAAAATATTGTAATCCCTTTTTATTTTATTAATATTAAATATTAAATAAGATATAGTCCTGATATATTAGATAGTAGAAAATGGTGTCTAAATGGAGTAAAAAAAATTGGAAAGGAGTTTTCTAGATATGATTTTTTATTGATTTATAGTTACTGTCATACATATTAGTAGGAAGAATTTATTATTTTATATCTTCAAATTTTATTAAAGGTAAAGCATTTCAAATATTCTAGTATGAGTAAAGTATCAAATATATCTTAATTTTTATTTTGTAACATTACATATTGAAATAACAGTTGGAATATCACCTACAGATAAACAACTCATAAACACTACATAAGAATAGCCGAATATAATGCTTTGTTATAAATTTAAAATACTGTGAATGTCCATAAAATTACGAAGCAATTAAGAAGTTAATATTAAGTTCCAGAATAACACAAAAACAAGGAAGAGAATTAGAACAACAAAACACAACAAAGGAGGGAAAGATGGATTAGAACTAAGAGAGAGAAAAACATATAAAATTCTTCACACCCATTTGGTTCTATGATCTATTTATATATATGACTTGTATGGGCCCACTCGTTCCCTGAGATGCCAGGGCACTTTTCTTGCGTGAATGCTACACCTCATCACTTCACAATGCAGCTCACTACTTTTGGGATCATGCGCCACTTGTCCAAAGTCCTCATTGTCAATATTTTGTGCCACTTATGATATTTTAGTCCCACCAATTGCCTTTAACATAACATTTACTTTCCCATTAAAATTGACCTGGTCCTTAAAGTTAAGCTTAAGATACTACTGTTAAAGAGCCGAAAAAGACTCCCAAGTAGGTTCTATGAGTCTTGCCCAATAGAATTGCAACTGAATAACCCATTCATCATTGATCTTAACTTGTCAGACATTCAAAATGGTAAGAGGTCGAATCCATGGTCCTCAGAAGTGGTAACCAACAGTAAATGAATGTATTATGCTTGAGGATCACCTTCACAACGTTTAAGCAAAGAGACATGAAAGACCGAATGTAATTTGGCCTTCGATGGTAATTCCAATCTGTATGCGATAGATCCCACGAGTTCAAGTATCTTAAAGGAACCAAAAAAACTTCATTCCTAACTTCTGCTTCCTTTGAAGTCTCAAAGATAATTGTCAATAAGGTTGCAGTTTTGCAAAAACAAAATCACCAACCTCAAAATGAATTTCAGTTCTCTTCAAATTAACAAACTTCTCTATCCGAGCTTGAGCCTTCTGTAGGTTAGTCTTATGTGTAGCAAGTAAGCAACCTCTAGTAGCTAAATGTTGCTAAACTTCAAAGGGAGTATCATCCTAATAAGAACATGGAATAATTGATGGGGGATCTTTACCATATATCACCTTAAAAGGAGCCATTCTAATAGCTATTTGGAAAGAATTATTATACCAAAATTTAACCCAAGGTAAATAATTAACCCACAAGCGAGGATTTTTCAGCCACAAACCATCTCAATTACATTTCTAAACATTTATTCAAAGTCTCAGATTGCTTATCAAATTGTGGATGGTAAGAAGAGCTCATATTAAGAGATATCCACTGTAACTTAAATAAACACTTCCAAAACTGACTTATAAAAACCTTATCTCTATAAGACATAATAGAATGAGGAACACCATGCAACTTTACAACAAGATGAAAAAATGATTTTATCACTTCTTGAGAATTGTAATTAGCTTTCAAAGAGGCAAAATAAGAAAATTTAAACAAACGATCAATAACCACCATAATTACTGTGTAACCCTTCAAATTCGGTAAACCAATTATAAGATCCATAGCAACATCTTCTCATACCTAGTTTGGAATTGGAAGTGGACTAAGTAACCTAACTAGATGTAATTGAGAGGAATTAGCTCATTTGCAAACTTGACAAAGCCTTACAAAAGTTTGAATAACAGACCATATATGCTTTTAATAAAAGTAGGTAACAGTCTGATCATGAGTACAGATTACTCTCTTGTTTCCACCAAGTGGAGAGCTGTGAAATTCTAATAATATACTTTGAACGATGTTTTGAGACTGATTTGGAATTAACAGATGATTTTTCCACCAAAGCAACCCTTATTTTAACTAATAATGAGGATATGAGGATGGGTTCATCTAATAATGTTGTATTATCTATTACATCTGTGGATCCTGAGCTATCTTGGCCTTGGTCTCATCAAGAATGGTAGCATCTGGTATAGTAACAGCCATATGGAATCCGCAGGAAAGAATATCAATAACCTTATTTGAATTTCTAGGCTTGTATTCAATAGTGTATGAATACCCCCAACAACTTAGGCAACCATGGTTCTTGCTATAGGGTTTGAATAACTTATTGATTGAGGTTCTTTAGGCTATGGTGATCTATCCAAATGATGAAATGGTGATCGAATAGATAATGCCAAAATTTTGACACTGCTTCAGAAATAACATATAACTCTTTAACATATGCAGATTGCTACTACATTTAAGGTGAAGGTTTCTTAGGGAAATGTGCTATTGGTTTTCCATCTTGAGACAAGACAACACCAATACCTAATGCTGATGCATCTGTTTCTAGCACGAAAGGCTTTTCAAGTGATAAAGCAAAGACCTCAGTTAAGACTTGTTTGAACTGATCAAAAGTACACTGAGCTCTTTCATTCCATGAAAAACCATCTTTCTGTAGCAAGTCAGTCATTGTACCTGCTATAGATAATTATTTCTTGATAAAGCAGCGATAATACCTTGTTAACCCTAAAAATGTTCTAACTTATGTGACCGATGATGGGTTAGGCCACTCTTTAACAACCTGTACTTTCCTCGAATCTACCTCTATGCCCTAACTAGAAACAATGTGGCCAAGATACTCAATTTTGGTCCTTTCAAAAATACATTTAGAAAGTTTAGCATACAGACAATGTTGTTGTAAACAAGTTAACACCCTTTCTAGGTGATCTAAATGAAGAATCCAGCTAGGGCTATAAACCAATATGTCATCGAAAAATACCAAAGCAAATTTTCGCAGGAAGGGCCTAAAAATCTCATTCACAAGAGACTAAAAAGTAGTTGGGGCATTGATTAAGCCAAAGGGCATGACTAACCATTCATATTGGTCATGGTAAGAGCGAAATGCTATCTTTGGATGATCTTCCAGTCATATTAAAACTTAGTGATAGCCCGATCGAAGATCTAACTTGGAGAAGAACTGAGCCCCATGAAGCTCATCCAGCATCTCATCTACTGTAGGTATCAAGTAAGAATCTTTGATTGTCACATCATTCAAGGCTCGATAATCTATGAAAAAATGCCAAGTGCCATCTTTCTTCCTGAATAATACCATTGGTACTGAGAATAGACTAGTACTTGGGTATATAATTTCTTCTCATAGCATTTCATTTACCATATTTTCAATTTTAGCCTCCTGAGAAAAGAGGTATCTATAAGGCCTAACCTTAACCGTTGTAATCCCATCTTATAGAGGGATTGCATGGTCATGTGTTTTGGTAGGTGGTAACCCTCGAGGTGACTTAAACACAAAAATATGCTTCTGTAATAATTCCCTCAAACCTTTGGATATATTTTTAGGTAATTGAACAATTTGATCAGCTTGTGTTTTTGAAAAGATGCTAGCACATACAAATTTTCAATAGCCTTAGTGGCTTGAATCCTCTACATATGGTGGTATGTGGCAGGAGTAGGTAGTGCAGATTTAATAAGTTGCAAGGTAACCAAGTGCCCACCATTATAAAATTGGATATATGCCTCCTTATAATTAATGCTTCGATTACCACATCATTTCCAGACACAACAAGCACATAATCCGTAAAAGAAACTACATACCTATTGATTCGAACTAGGACAACTTGTGTAATTCCCTCTTCCACTAAAAACTCACCATTCCCCACCATCACCTTAACCCCTCAAGCTATTTCATTTGGAAGTCGGGGATGCCAAACCATTCTTGGTTATATCAAAATATCTAAACTCCCTCCATCTAGTAGAACCTGAACCTTCATTCCATTAATAACCCCGAAAAATCGAATAGTAGTTCCTCCAAGCGTGTCGTTTATCGCATGCAAGGATAAATAATAATGAGCTAACCCGTTGTTACTATCGTGTCTGGCCGCTTCTTCAGTCATAGTATCTGCCACTTACGCATCATGTGGTTCTTCCATATAAGTCAAAAATAGCATAATTGCTTATTGGACACCTGTGCACTTTATGATACTTCTCATCACATGTGAAGCATAATCCTTTGTCTTTTTTGAGTTGCATTTTGGTTGGTGTGATACGGCAGACGGAGGGTAGGATTAATAACGGTGGAGTGGGTTTGTGATGTCAAGGATGGCACTAAGGGTAGAAGACTCGTAGAAGCAATAGGTTGGGGGCAACCGAATTGGTAAAGTGGAATTAGCCACGTTAGTACTTGACTTAGCTATTTGGTTGAAAGTTTTGGCCCTATCTGAGCCCAATAAATTGCCAAAACTTCCTCTTTCATCATATAGTTTAACAAGCCTAACAACTCTAATCAAGGATTGAGGTGTCTGTGTAATGACATCGCTTTTGATAGGCTCCTTCAGCCCACTTATAAAGTTGTCCAATAACACACTCTCATTAAGATTTGCTGATTGGCTGGCTAATATCATGAATCAGGTATAATATTCATTAAATGACCCAGTCAGTATTAACCTAAAAAGTTGAGCTTTAGGTGACTCAAAATGTGATGGGCTGAAATGCTCTTCTATGGCTTGAGTTAGTGAAGCCTAAGTGGAAATTAGGTTGGCCTTCTGCAACATTTGGTACTAAGGGACCATCATCCCCTCGTAGTGCACAACAACAATAGTGAGTCTCTAAGCATTAGGAGTATCATAGAAGGTAAAAAATTGTTCAGCTTTGAAGATCCACATTAGAGGATTCTTCCCATTGAACTTCAAAAAATCTATCCTAACTTGCCGAGCTTGTAATGTATTAGAAGAACTAGTGGTCTGAAACAAGCCTGAATTTTCCGATAACCCTTCTGTAACGAGACTCTGTTCCTGACAATCAATAGATTTGTTGAGCCTCTCTATATGCCGATTCATAGATTCCAATGTAACCTCAATCCTTCCGAAACAATTTTAAGTAGAGGCATCTCGCTAGTTCAAATCAAAGATATCATCTGACACGCCCTTAATCTTAGCAAACATCACTTTCATCCTCATGTTCTCAGCCATCATTTGCTCGGAGAGAACCAATGAAATAACAATTGGAATATCACCTGCAGATAAACAACTCAAGAACACTACACAAGAATAGCCGACTATAATGCTCTACTATAAATTTAAAATACTGTGAATGACTACGAAATTACAAAGCAAGAAGAAGTTAATTAAGTTCCAGAATAACAACAACAAGGAAGAGAATCAGAACACCTAAACACAACAAAGGAGAGAAGGAAGGATTAGAACCAAGAGAGAGGAAAACATATCAAATTCTTCACACCCATTTGGTTCTATTATCTGTGTATATATATGACTTGCATGGGCCCACTCACTCCCTGAGACACCAGGGCACTTTTCTTGCCTGAATGCTACGCCTTACCACTTTGCATTGCGGCTCACTACTTTTGGGATCATGTGTCACCTATCCAACATCCTCATTGTCAGTATTCAAAGCAACCTGTGATATTTTAATCCCACCAATTTCCTTTAACATAACACATATCTTGATCTATGAAAAATATACGTATTTGTATCCTAGTTAATAACGTAATTTGATTTTATTGGTTTGTTACTTTATAAAAAAATCAATAATTATAATCTTAATGTGAAACTTTTTACAAATTCTAAGAATAATTCAATGCATCTTGAACAACACTTTGTAAAATATATGATGAAGAAATATTTTTTATAATATTTTAATGACCAAAAATTAAAAAAAGATAACATCTTCAAATGTCCATAAATTTTCTAAGGTGTCTCAAAATTTCACGGATATGTTCTATCATTAATAATATTATTGTGAGATACAAATGCCTATTTTTGAAAAAAGCTATAATGTTTCAAAATAAAGGTTGAGATATATTTAATAAATTGTTAAAAGGTCATAACGTTTGATATAAATAACCCTTTTACTAATAAATCCCACAATTTTTGTAAAAGTTGTGTATAATATTCATTAGTGATATTTAAACTATTTGGGATTTCTTAAGTAGGTAAGGATACTACATAAACATGTGGTTAAGGTATTCTAGTCCTAGTAAATAATTTTTCATTTGATAGAACTATGGTCATGGTTGGTATAAAAAGGTGGTTATTGGTGTTTATGGGATAATTGTTTCCATATTTATATACAACTAATAAGCTTACGCCGTAGCTTCTGTACTGTAAAATATACAACTAATAATATTAGGCATCCGTTACCCTTGTATTGTTGGTGTAGGGGAAAAACTCCCAAGACTCCTGCTTTTATGAAGAGAAGGCATAAAAGAAATCCATTCTTATTTTCCAGTCTTTGCTTTTGATGCCTCTTTTCACTCCATTAATTTGAACCACGTACGATTCTGAACACACCCTTCAACTCCTGCTTTTGACCTCTTAGATACAAGAAAAAGTGGTTGTGCAACTTGTGCTCGGCATATAACTAGTTAAGATCATTTGTTCTCTTTGCTTTATTCCTATCATATTTTATGAGTATTTATATATTTATTTTTTATAGGTCTTATTTATTAGAAAGGTAAATACTCAGGAACATATTAATAAGGAGAGAGAAGCACTCTTGAGTTTGCTTTGCAAATTGATCCAGGAGATATTAATGATGGTAATATTCGCCTGTTCCGCTTTTTCAGAAAAAGATGCAAGTTGAAAAGACAATCTTCTAACTTGACGTGACCTTATTTACATGGAATCAAACTTTTGTCGAACTCCATTCATCTTATAAGCTATAAAAGTCAAAAATGCCTTGCACATACGTAATTTAGGGTGTTTTTCCCAACTTAATTAATTCTTGTTCTCTATACATGTATAAAAAGAAAAGTTTCCACTAAGTCCATCATTCGTGGAGTTGAAAATGCCATCATAAGCAAAGCCGGTGCAATATGAAAAAGAAAGTGGAGACTCAACGTGTCATTAGCACACATACGTAGGAAATCAGAATGTAATTACGAATGACTTAAAGACTAAAAAGATCGACCATTGATGTGATCTGAGTGAGGCAGTGGTTGTTACAACAGTTGGGGTGGGGTTGCTTATGTCGCCACTTTTAATTCTGATAGCAGCAGGCCCAAGTTCGTTGCTATTAGTGTATAAAAAATTAACGAAAAATTAGATGTTTTCTTTTTCTTTTTTTTTTTGGGTAAGATTATACTTTTTTTTTCATAATTTACACGTATCACTTCATGCTAACAGCATATATTCAATTAAAATATATTAAAATTAACGGATTAAAAGGAAAAAGTTTTCTAAAAATATGTTTGAATATCTTAATTAAAAACTCTATTGAATTCGATAAGCCTATTCAGTATCTTCAATTTGTCTATACGATATACCTAATATAAATGTCAGTTTTAAGTGTACCTAGAAACAAGAAAAGTTAATTATTTAATGAAGCCCTTAGGAATCATTAAACATAAAAGAAATGACTTTCTAAGAAGAGAAATTTAAAATTGATTATTTTTTCTAATTGCACATAGTATGAAATTTAAATCAACTGAGTTAAATAGGGGTATTCAATAAAAAGTATTGCTTTTTGAACCGGAAAATTAGGTCACTAAGAAAAGTAGGCTATTGGCACAAAAACTTGAGCAGTGTAAGGTAAGTTACTGGAACAGTGAGGTTTCGAAGAGTTGAGTAGCATTTACACCTCATATGTACTAGACCATTTGGCTGCAACGTAGCACTTTAGTCCAACCAACAGTAATTGGATTTGGAATTATGTCGTTGCCAACTATAAGTGTCTAATGAAAGTGTAAGGTTGTTATAATGAAAGTCTAATATCGATATAAATATGCTCTGTATTTTCTCATTTTGTTCTTACTCTAGTCTTTAGACCTTCATAAATATCCTTAATAACTCGTACATAGGTCACAGGAACTCCCTCTATTTATAAACACCTCTATATGATTTCTTTAAGTACCCAATCATACACCTTCTCTAAGTCAATAAAGATCATGTGTAAGTTACTCCATCTTTCTCTGTAATATTCCATTAATCTTTTAAGGAGATGTAAAGCTTCTGTTGTGGACCTTCCTGACATGAAGCCAAACTGGTTCTCTAAGATAGGAAGAGTTTTTCTCACACTCTTCTCAATTACCTTCTCTCATAACTTCATGGTATGATTAAGTAATTTGATGCCTCTATAGTTGTTATAGCTTTCGATCTCTCGTTTGTTCTTATATAAAGGAATTAGCATACTAAATCTCTCCTTAATCAGCAATTTGGCAAACTTAAGAATTATTTTAGAAAGCTTGGTTAGCAAAATAAGTCTTTATTTGTCTAGACTCTTCCACACCTCTATGGCCTGTTACCCTTTCAATCTTCATCTCCCTCAAAGCTCTTTTAGTTTCTTCCTTTATAATTTGCCAGTAACAAGTAAAGTTACGATATCTCTTGAATGTACTAAGATCACCTAAAAAGATGATGTCTTCTGCACCTTTATTAAAAAGGCTATATTAGTATCTCCACGATCTTCTTTTGGTGTCATTTTTAGCCATAAGCACTTGTCTTGCTTCATCTTTTATATAACAAACTTAATATAAGTCTCTCACTTTAGCTCTCGTTAACTTGAACATATCCTTTTCTTAATTTTTAGTTTTCAACAATTAGTATAATTTCCCATAAGCTCAACTTTTAACTTATGAGATTATCTTCTTCACCTCTTTTTTTTTAGTTTGTAACTTTCTCTATTAACTATTCTCTCTACCTCTGTGGGGCTATCCAATTGAGCTTTATAGACACCCTTTTTTTATCTTAACATTTTCTTATACATCTTTATTGTTACCACTAAGACTCCATCTTACTCCCTTTGGACCGTTTAGAAACACCCAAAATTTCTTTAGTTATATTCCTTAAAGGAGTTGCTACTCTCTCTCACATCTGGTTAACATCTCCTTCTAATTCCCATTCTTCTCTATATATTACTTTATCCCTAAGTTTTTCTACTATATCTCCTTTCAAATTCTACCATTTGACTTTGGTGCACCTCCTGTAACTTCTCATCTTTGTTCAACTCTTAATTATAACCAATAATCTATAATGAGTTGATAAGCAAACGTTAAGTATCACCTTACAATACTTACAACCAGGTCGATCGCTTTGTCTTATGAAGAAGTAGTCAATTTAATTTTTTTATAGTTTTACTCTTAAAATTCACTAGGCGCTCCTCATTTTTCTTAAAAAAGGAGTTGGTTATCACCAACTTAAATGTTATAGCAAGATCTAATAAAGCAGTCCCACTATTATTCTTATCATCATAACCAAAATCCTTATGAGTCCATGAATATCTGTCTGAGGTTGCCTATATATGACCATTAAAGTCTCCTCCTACAATAACTTTCTCGTAAGGAGGAATCTACTAAATCACCCCACTTAGCTCTCCCTAAAATTGACATTTAAGTTATTCATCTAAC
>JANZXV010000003.1:13138295-13162419 GCA_027576455.1 Erythroxylum roigii
CTTAATTTTATATCTTTATAATAATTAAACTAAGTTTTTCTTATATTAATTGTAATTATTGTTTATATTTAAAAATATAAAAGTAATATTAATAGAAATAAAAATATAGTTGTTATTTCAAATCTATATTATTATAATTTTTCGAAATATAATTAAAAATTAAAAATTATATAGCACAATATATTTGGGGAATACTTTGTAATTTAAAAAATTTAGAAATTATTTTGTAATTTTTAAAATTATTCGAAATAGTACTTGGTATTGATTGATACAATACCCTACCGCAAAACCAAATCCAATACTGATGTAAGGTATTCATAACATTGATTTTGGAACAATAAGATTTTGAATGGTTAAACAGTAAACAGAAAGTGGCATTTAGTTGCATTTACACCTCTAATTTAATTGATCATTTGGCTACAGCTAGCAGTCTCATCCAACCAACGATGATGGATGCTATCTAATTGTATCCTATACATATGAGCCTAATTAATACAATCAATTTGAAGAGTAAGTGTGTTATTATTATAACTAATTTTTCTGCGATTAGATGAGATGAGACATACTTGACCTTTAATAGCACTTTAAGATAGTTATGCCATTGTTATTTATGGATTCTTATTTATACCTTCACGTGACCTACATTTTTTTTCCTTATCTTATGAATCTTCGGCTAAGATAAAAAAAAAAGTTATAAGATTTCTTTGATAACTCCAAAATATTGTCAATCTTAAATCGTAACACGGTAGAAAAAATCATGGAAACTAACAGAAAGAACTCTAGATGTACAAAGTGTCCATTAAGGTGCTATTGAATGCAAGTCTCTAACTAGAGGATAAAACTAAACAAGATAGAGAGAAGAGAATGTGTAGATTTTATTGCCTTTGTAGGTGGTTTAATTATAATTAACAGCGGGACCCTAGGTGCTACTAGATTTCTTTTCTTGGTTTAGAGTCCAAGACTTCTATAAGACGAAATTTATTACTAAGTTGTTATTTTAGTGTACATATGAAATGTAATTGATTGCCTATTTTTATCTACAAAAAATAGTAGCATAAATTTCATTAAACCGATATTAAGATTAATGGTTGGACTATCGTACCATCCTAATTAGTTCTAACTGGAAAACAATACTTAAACTGGCAGTAATATACTTAATTAAGGAACCATTCGGTACAAACCTTTTCAGATAATTCATACTAAGAACCAATGTAGGATGATCACTACCTTTTCAGCTTAGTTAGATCATACTAGAAACCAATCTAGCATCAGCATTACCTCTTCAGGAATATTCGAAGATCCAACTTATACTCATGCTAGATTATTTCCTAGTAAGAAGAAACATGCTATTTATTTATATTGTAATAAAAATTTGAAAGGTGGGGGAATCACCAGATTAAAGAAATATTTAGATGGGATCAAAGGTGATGTGGAACCTTATAAGGAAGTTAGTCATGATTTGAAATAAAGACGAAAACTTTACTTGAAGAATATTAAAATGAGAAAGAAAGAAGACAAAGGATGAACTATGAAATTAGTGGTGAAATTTCTTTTTGTAGTGCTCAAAACGATGCTATCAATATTAAAGGTGGTATTCCAACTCAATAAGAAAGGATTGTTGCAACTGATATGAGGAAGAAAAGAAGATGTGTCTAAATTTTTTGCTCTATAAACAACTCCTAAATCTCAACCTTTAATATTTTTTAGTGCATTACAATATAAAAAAGTAACTCATAAGGTGGACATGACAATTGGAGGATGGTACTATGATATAAATGTTCCGTGTATTATTGCTCAATCTTATTATTACTAGCTTATAGTGGATTTTATTACCTCTTATGGTTTATTATATAAAGGTCCTTCAATTGATAACTACAAAGATAAATTTTAACAACTCCGTGAGTAAAATAAAATTAACATGGATAACTTCTATATGTTCAATTATGTGTGATAATTGGACAAATAAAAGACAAGAGTCTATTATTAATTTTTTGGTTTAACCTATTAAGGGGATGAAGTTTTTGAAACTCATTGATGCATCTGCCCTTATAAGAAATGATGATACTCTATTGTAGATAATTTATGAAGTTATAAATGAAGTTGGGCCTAAAACATTATACAATTCATCACTGATAATGATGTTGTTTATAAAGTAGTTAGGAAGAGGTCATTCAGCTTATATAATTATTTCTGTTGGACTTTTTGTTCTACACACTGTATTGATCTATTGTTAAAATTATAAGAAGCTAGATACTTTCTCAGCATTGATGAAAATGTTCAAAAAGAAAGAAAAATGACTAAGTTCATTTATAATCATACATAGGTTCAAAATTTGATGAGAAAAGATTTAACCAATGGTAGGAATTTGTGTCATACTATCATTATAAGATTTGTAGCTAATTTCTTATTAATTTAGTTTTTTTTAAATAAAGAAAGATCTAAAACCAATGTTCACAACTAACAAGTGAGTTGTATCTCAGTATGTCATATTAATGATGACATGGAAGTTTCCGAAATTATATTTGAAGATTATGAATTTTTCATATGACTTTTTGAGCCTTTAGCAATAGTACTTCATCTTATTAATTAATACTGATGAGAAGACAATAATGAGTTATTTTTATAATGCTATAAAGAGCATGAAGGAAGCAATGAAGACTACTATGAAAAAATGCCTTCATCGTATACATCTTATCTTGCAGTCATCAATGGTGAGAAAGACAACTGCACTGTTTCTTATTTGCCATTTGGGCATTTTTTTTAATTCAATGTCTATTTTGCACCAAGTTTTACAAAAAAATTGAAATTAAGAGGAAAATGCTATTAACTATCACAAAATTATCTTAGATAAGATAATGCAAGGTCTCTTTAGCTTAGGAATAAAGGTATATAAGGCTTTGTATGGTGATTTTGGAATATCGATTTCAATATATAAAAGAGACAAACTTAATTCAGGTTTGCAATTTGAATTCTTAGTCATTATGTAAGTGAAATTAGGTGTAAAAGGAATTGAAACACATTTAAATTCATTCATTGAAAAAAAAAAGAAATAGATCTAAACACAAAAGATGAAATAATTAGGTATTTGTTTGACACAACTTGAAGTTTCGAAAAAATGTTATTATCATTATTAAGTTGATTATAATTTCTTAATAATTTAGTTTTATTTGTTTATGGGACTCCTAATAGAATAAGCAGTTCTATGTATCTAATTTGTCTTGATTATATTAATCCTTTTGAGGATTAAGTTTTTAAATAACCAAATTTTATAGATGAGAGTGACTTTTGAGGAACCAAACTTATAGATGAGAGTGACTTAAAAGATAATCTTAGAAGAGAAAGTATTAACATGATATTTGATGCAATAAGATTGAATAGTGGAGATGATGAGACTCTCTTAATGATGAAGACTTCATATCAAATCGTTTATACAATATATTGAAAAACTATTTTACAATTTTGTAAAATTTAGGAATTATTTTATAATTTTAAAAATTATCTGAAATGATACCCAATGTTAATTGGTATTGATAAGATATGTAATATTTGCCTAATGGTAGGTGACTAAATTATCAACCTTAAACCAAAACTTGATGATAAAAATTAAAATGTGAATTATAAATCTTCATTCCTAATGATTCTAAAATTCTTGAAGGTCAAGAACTTCCCAACTACTTGATATTATTCATTTCAATGTCAACAGGGTATAGTAAAGGGAAAAAGGGCCAAACTTTAAGGAAGACAACAAATCTTGACCAATACAGAAAATAACCCTGTAACTATAAGGCCCTTTATGCCTCTTCAAAGCTGCATTTTGTGTATAAGGCACAGTTATTGACACCAGAAATAGATCCAATTTATCATTTGTATAACAATTTGATAGATGCATAATGACCATATTTATACCATATATCTTATGTATTTTTGCTTGATATTTTATATTTTTATTGTATATTTGGTACTTAATTTGCTCCAAGCTTATAGGTTATAATTGTTTTTACGGATCAAAAAGAGAAGAATTTAGATGAAAACGAGGCATAAAGCGAAGATTTGAAGAAAAGAAGGGACACATGTACGTACATCAGCTCGTAAACTCCTCTTAGGCCAAGTAGAATCACAAATTTTGGGTATTTTGGGTTATACTTGATCTAGTGCACAATCATATATCAAACTGTACATCACCTAGAATTTTAAAAACTACTATAAAGGACGTGTTTAGAGGTAAAAGAGAATAGCAGACGTTTGAAGGTAATTACAAAGGCTGAGATCGTTTAGAAGGAGCAATTTTGATTCAGAAAAGTGAAAAACACGAAGAAATCATCGAAAGATCCATCGAAATATAAGATCAAACCTCTACCTTACAAGAATATTCTATACGAGATAAACAGGGAGATTTAAAACTATGAACCCATTGTTTTCAATTCATTTATCTTTCTGTTTAAGTTTGATTTCGTGTTCTACCATATGTAGCTAAATTATTTTAGTGTCTAAGTTAGATTAACCCTAGTTTTGTTCAATAACATGTTTTGATTCTTTTATTAATGCAATTGTTTTGATTGATATATTATAATTCAATTACGTGTTTATGGAGCCATAATATTAATGCATAATCCGATTTCATAACATACAGATTGAAAAATCCTATATGTGAATAAATCTACTATAATTGGTAGGAGTTGATTGCAACCTTGAAGATGCGATGACATAAATCTCCTAGATTTAGGGTTAAACCTAATAGCGAGATTCATAAATCAATAAAACAATTATATAACTTTAACTACAGTAATTCGGTGGATACCCTTAGGATTAATTGTTATTATACTCAAGAGTGAGCTATTAGCATAGCATAGGAATTTTCATAGTCCAATGAATCAATAAGACAATTGCATAATCAAAGATCAATCAATTAAAGGTATTTAGGGGATTCGAAACCTAGAAACTAATTCTCAATATCGGTAATTTCCTAAGTGATTTCTTAATTTTATGTTCATCTTACTGCCTTTTTTTGGCTTAAGTTTTAATATCTTTAATACAAAATCAAAATCAAATTCTTAAATTAGATAATCGGACAACAATAACTACCAGTATTCATCGTCTTTGTAGATTCGACCCGTACTTGCCAGTACTAGCTATAACTACATTGTGCACTTGCAATTATTTCATAATTTACACACTTAGAAAAATTCAATCAAGATTTTGGTCTCATGGACGGGTTGATATTAGGAACATCTTAATGCTATTATTCTAGTCATCATTTTTATTTTGTTTTTATTGTATCTTATTATATTTCTGACTTATTCATTTAATTATCTTTTAAAATTCTCTACATTTACAGTGTATTAGTGTTTTATGTTAGGAATTGAGATCTAACTTCATAGCCATAACTCACAATGGATGGACAGAGTGGACAGTACTTTTATAAGAGCCAGAATACATCTTCACAATCTGTAACATCACCATATGGGAGAGAGAGGTTTCCTCACATATTTTCAGAGGCTCAACTGGTGTTTATACCGTGTTGCAACATTTTTGGGAGTACTTATTACAATCATGAATGTCGGACACTAACCTATATGTGGGAGCAACCGAGCATGTACAGTCAACCTCAAGGTGCATCATACAAGAATAACTACAATTCAGAGTGGAGCAACTCTTACACATGTGGATGAAATGATTATGCTTCAACTGAATATTTACAATATTAAGCATCTTAAGTTAAGGAGCCAACTCTGGAAGAAATGATGGCCACAACTCACAATGGATGGATGGAGTGGACAATACTTTTATGGGAGCCAGAATATGTCTTCACAATTTATAACATCACCATATGGGAGAGAGGTTTCTTCACATATTTTCAGAGGCTCAACTGGTGTCTATATCGTGTTGCGACATTTGTAGGAGTACTTATTACAATCATGAATGTCAGACACCAACCTATATGTGGGAGCAACCGAGCATAAACAGTTAACCTTAAGGTGCATCATACGGGAATAACTACAATTCAGAATGAAGCAACTCTTACACTTGTGGATGAAAAGATTATGCTCCAACTGAATATTTACAGCATTAAGCATCTTAAGTTAAGGAGTTAACTCTGGAAGAAATGACGGCCACAACTCACGATGGATGGATGGATGGAGTGAACAGTACTTTTATAGGGGTCAGAATGTGTCTTCATAATTTGTACATCACCATATGGGAAAGAGAGATTTTCTCACATATTTTCAGAGGCTCAACTGTTGTCTATACCGTGTTGCGACATTTATGGGATTTATTACAATCATAAACGTTGGACACCAACCTATACATGGGAGCAATCGAGCATATACAGTCAACATCAAGGTGCATCATACAAGAATAACTACAAGTCAAAATGGAGCAACTCTTACACTTGTGGATGAAATGAGTATGCTCCAACTGAATATTTACAGTATTAAGCATCTCAAGTTAAGGAGCCAACTCTGGAAGAAATGATGGCCATAACTCACAATGGATGGATAGAGTGAACAATACTTTTATAGGAGCTATAATATGTCTTCACAATCTGTAACATCACCATATGGGAGAGAGAGGTTTCCTCATATATTTTCAAAGGCTTAAATTATGTCTATACCGTGTTGCGACATTTTTGGGAGTACTTATTACAATCACGAATGTCGGACACCAACTTATATATGGGAGCAATCAAGCATATATAGTCAACCTGAAGGTGCATCATACGAGAATAGCTACAATTCAAAATTGAGCAACTCTTATACTTGTGGATGAAATGATTATGTTCTAACTGAATATCTACATCATTAAGCATCTCAAGTTAAGGAGCCAACTATGGGAGAAATGATAGCCGATTTTATTCAAGAATCAATCATGAGACATTAGGAAACAAAGGCTCATATATAAAATATGGTGAATCATATGGACCAGCTGGCGGAGATAATAGCTAGTGAGATGCAAGGGAGCTTGACTATTTTTATTGAAGCTGATCCTAAAGAGATGCAAGGGAGTTTGACTATTTTTATTGAAACTGATCCTAAAGAATTTAGAATGGCAATAACCCTTAGAAGTGAAAAATAGCTTCCAAAAGAAGAAGAAAAGGAATAGATTATTTCAGATAAATTAATGGAACCCCTTGTCAAAATGAAAGCTAACCGGCATGAATTCAAGAGTGAAGAAAAGACAAGGGTTGGCTTCATGAATGGAGTGACATTTTAAGAAGAGCTTCAAGAAGAAGAAGACGTCTCCATCCAAGAAGAGGAAGAAAAGGAGTGGCAGGAAATAATATAAGATGATAAACCAGAAACCTCTGTCTAGGAAGAAGAAGAAGAAGAAAAAGAGTAGATAGAGATGATTGAGGAAGAACTGGCGGAGGAACTAAATAAGGAAACTACTAGTGAAGCGTTAGTAGTGACCTTAAGTACAGAAGAGAAACTGACTATTCAGGGAGTTTTGTTATTCCCTTTTTTATTAATAAATCATCATTAAAAAGGGAATTAATGCATGTGATTGGATTTATTAATTTTATAAATTATGTCCTTCTAATTATCTTGTAGCAGGTGACTTACTTACAAGCTACTAATTTGCAGACAAAAATGTGGAAGCAAGCCACTGATTATAGACCTAAGATGATAAATAAACGTGCAGCTTATAATTAATGAACTAACAACGTAACAAGTGCTATATGGGAAGCAACCCATGAATTAGGGTAGATTTTATTTTATTTTATTTTATTGTCATGCTTTTTAGTTATTTTCATTATTGTTATTGTCATTTTCATTTTCATTTTCTTTTATCTTTTATCTTTTTATCCCTTTTTCTTTATGTTTTGCAAAGATGTTAATCTTATATTTGATGGATCAAAATTAGAAATTCATCTTACTCAAGAAAGTGCTAACTTAACCCTCTCACAAATTTTTAAATGATTATATTGTGTAGAATAGGGACAATGTACAACTTTAAGTGTGAGGAAGGGGTTAATGATTTTTAATGATGATTTCTTTTAACTTATTATAATCTAGATTATAAAATTTTAGGAACTAATATCTTGACTTAATTGAAATTTGTCCATAAATGTTGTATTTCATTATTGAATATTGATTGAATTGGTATGCAAAAAGGATGATAGTTAAAATATAATTACTTTTCTAAGCTATATTTTGAGTATTCATTGATATAATCAAATTAAATGAAATTGCATAGTATTTAAACATATAAGCCCATCTTTTTCATGGGTTTTTTTTAGCCTAAAAGCGGAAATTTAAAAAAAAAAAAAGCTCATATGTGTTATCATGTAGAGTAGCATGATTCTAGAGCTTGCTTTTATTATACATATCGAGATCATATTTGTTAAATTAGAAGCATTGATATGATGAAGACACTTAGATTTAACAATTTGTTTAAGCATATTTCTTTGATATTACCACACCCATAAAATTATCTTTTAGGAATAAACAAGTTGAGTCTTAGCCTTTTTCATTGTTATTAGACCCGCATATTAACCTTTTCCTACTTTTCTTTGAAGACCTTTTTATTATTTAAAACCTTGAAAGTTATTCAGGTTCTTTAATTGTTTAAGACTTGAATTATTGAAAGGTCCTATATTTCTTTAATTGTGGTAAAATATGAAAGTTCAAGATTCATTTGTTTTGGAAAAAAAAAAAGAGCATAGATTAAGAAGAGAAGAAAAGTATAAAGTACCATTGTTTTTATAATGAGTAGACATGTATAAATTGTAAACAAGTTTCTTGTAAATTATTTTAGTAAATTTCCTTCAATTTAACCCTTTTTAATATTCCAACCATACTGTACTTAAGCCCCATTATAGCTCACATGAACACCTTTTGATTTCTGTTTCTGGTTTATACATAAGTGATGGAGATGTGATAATATTGCAAGCCTATGCTAAAAGTTATATTATACATTAATTGAGAGTTTTGATATTTTTCACCATAAATACTTGAGCCCATTGAGTGAAATCTTAGTGAGGGTATAAAGGTGTATACTTTTGATTTCAATGCGATTATTGGTGTAATTACAATTAATATTGACTTAGGAAGTTAATTTAAGGATTACTTGACTCTAATTATATATTTATTTAATTATATGATGATTTATAGTATGAATGAGTACATCAAAATTAATAAAGGATAGAAATTGTAAGATTTATAATTTTGATTATGGTTTGCTCATAATTAATCATATTTATATCCCACATTTTATGTATTTTTACTTGATATTTTATACTTTTATTGTATATTTGGTACTTAATTTGCTCCAAGTGTGTTTATAGGTTATAACTGCTTTCATGGATCAAACGGAGAAAAATTTGGATGAAAACGCGACATAAAATGAAGATTTGAAGGAAAAAAAAAGGGATACACGACTGTGCATCAGCCTATGTACTTCTCTCAAACCGTGCAGAATCATGAATTTTTGGTATTTTGGGTATTTTGGCTTATACATGATTTAGTACACGGTCCAGTATCAAACGGTGCATCACCCAGAATCTTAAAAATTACTATAAAAGACGCGTTTAGAGGCAAAAGAGAATAGCAAACATTAAGAGGCAATTACAAAGGCTTAGATCGTTAAGAAGGGGCAATTTTGATTCAAACAGTTGAAATATCCATCTGAATACATGATTAAACCTCTACCTTGCAAGAATATTCGATAGGAGACAAACAAGAAGATTTAGAATTATAAACCCATTGTTTTCAATTCGTTTTTTTCTTTCTATTTATGTTTAGATTTCGTGTTCTATAATGAGTAAGTAAATTCTTTTGGCGCCTAGGTTAGATGATCCCTAGTTTTGTGCAATAACATGTTTTGATTATTTTATTAATGCAATTCTATATTAGGGTCAAATTTAATAGCGGAATTCATAAATTGGTAAAACAATTCTATAAACTTTAACCTAAGTAATTTAGTTGACAACTTTAGGATTAGTTGTTATTGGACTCATGGCTGAGCTATTAGCATACTATAGAAATTTCCACTATCCAATAAATCAACAAGACAATTGCATAATAAAAGATCAATCAATTAAAGGTACTTAGTGGGATTTGAAACCTAGACACTAATTCTCGACATCTGTAATTTCCTAAGTGCTTTATTAATTCTCAGTTCAATCTTGTTGCCTGTTTTAATTTATCTGCTTAAATTTTAATTTCTTGAATTAAAATCAAAATCAAATTCTAAAATTAGATAATAGGACAAAGGTAACTACTAGTATTTATCGTACTCTTAGGATCAACTCATATTTTGTCAGTATTAGCTAGAGCTATGCCGTATTCTCGCGGTTATTTCATAATTGAGACACTTAGAAAAAGTCAATCACACTTCCACGTCAGAGAGGGACTAATAGCAACAATTGGTCTCGGAGGATTATGTTTAAAAGGTTGCTAGCGGATGTGTGGTATAGACAAAATAGGGGAAAAGAGTGTTTTAAGCAAATTAGGTGCAGTTTCTTGAGGCTGCCCAGATGACAATGTTAGGATTACTTTCGACTGTACACATATTGCTAGGAAAACAAAAGGAAATAAGTGAATGTGTTGAGACATCTTAAAATGAAAGGAAGCTTCTCTCTAAGCCTTTTCGGGTCTCTTCATAAAGCAAAGCAGGAGATCCGTGATTCTTTAAAGATCAAAGCTAAAAAAACTATCCCATTTTCAGTTGGAAGCTGTAGCTCTTCATTTGCTTCTTAAAACTGTGCTCATTTCAGTCAACTTGGAAGTTCATAATGACGTGAAAAAACTCAAGCAAAGGGTTGCAATATCCAAAAACAATCATATCGCTTCTAAGGAAGATTAACAATAAAAAAAAATATAGAACTGGTGAAGTAATATATCCAATAGAAAAACTTACTGAAACTATCAAAACAACCTCCTAGAGAGCAAAAAAGAATGCTTCTAACTTTGTCACGAGCAATAATCCATGAGGAACTTCTGTTAAGCATCCTTGAATCTGAAGGAACCAAAAACTTTCACCAACCTGCCTATGCATTTAAGCATCAGATAGCATCTTCAATGATAACCATGAACAAACAGTTCCCAGTTAAGAGATCGGACTCAACTACTTGCAGTAACTCTACAATTACCGTGAACAAAAAGTTCCCATTTAAGAGATTAGATTCAACAACTTGCAGTAATTCTAGAATTACCATGGAACAAACCCGTTTACCTCTTCCACCACAGGAGCGGGAGGAAGGTTAAGATCAATTAGGCCTGTCATTGGTAGTTCTGGCGCGTCTGTCTTGATCACAAGTGTGCTGTCATCAGCACTTCCAACAAAATGGGACCTCTTGTGGCCACCCAAAGCTTGACCTGATCGGAAAACCTTCAAGCAGAAAGGGCATTCATGCATCTTGCCCTTTTTTGACACCAATCTTTTGTTTGCATTGCGAGATAAGTTCTGCTGAATTGGTTTCTTCCCATTGAAAGATTCCACTATCTTACCATTATTAGGAAGTGGACTTGGAACATAATCCGTGTCAATGCTGTTCTCGCCACTTTCATATACAGAGTCAGTGTAGCCATCGATGGTTTCATTATTGAATCTGTTTTCCCCAATTGGAGTGCCTTTCGCAACCTTTTTTGCATCGTTTCTATGAAATTCAGGATCACGAGAATTATGTTTGCTTCTCTTTCGTGAATCATACTTAACCGATGCTCTATCTGTTTGATCATACCTATCTTCTTCAATTGAAGCTCTACCGGAGTGAGTTTTGACACGTCTAAACCTACTCAATCTCTTCCGTAATTCAGTATCAGACTCTCCATCAGATCCAGACCCAAATACCCCTAAATGTTTCTTTGGTTCAACTTTCCTCATAAACAAATCTACAGAAACTTCTGATTCAACCCCTGTTGGCCCGTTGTTAAAGTAGCCAGAATCAGAATTCTCAGAGACATGATACTCTCTAGACTTCACCTCCGTTTCCTTTACTTTGTTCACATACAAAATCTCATTCCCATTGAACACGCATTTAACACCATTCTTCAGACTAATTTTCATTTCATCATATGAAGATTTATCCTCAAAAACCAAAGAATTATTGTCAGAAGATTCTGCAGTGGAACTAAATCCCCCTTTGAAACCAGAGTCCCTAGACAACATCATCAAGCACATAGCCAACTCTTCTTGTTCTTGCTCATTATCAGAAACAAAAGACAGAGAACCATTTGCCGGAGACAACGAAGAAGAGTTGGCACCAATGATCTTGTACCTCATTCTCTCGAATCCGCTTCGTTTACTTGGAGCTGAGGCCTCGATATCTGACTGGCTATCCGCAATCAAGTCTTTGAGCTTCTCACTGGTCCCTGAGTGATCATCATAGCTGTTGTTGTTGTTCTTGGAGTGGCATGCCATGTGCCCACAGAGAGCTTTCAGTGACTGGAAACCTTTACCACATTCTTTGCAAACCTTTTCTGGCGAAAGACCGGACTTGCTTGAATCAACCATGTACCATTTAGTTTTCTTTGGGTTCTCTCTAAGACGATAACCAGATTGAACAATAGCAGCAGCTCCAAACCCAGAATCTCTCTTTTCGTTGCCAGCAAAAGACTTGCTCATGTTGAGGTTAGCTTCCGCCTCTACGTCGTTTGAGCTCCCGTTTAAATGAATCCTGATGTGACCACCCAAGGACTTACCACAGCGAAATTTTTTATTGCAAAACTTGCAAACAAATTTCTTCTTCTGATTTGCTTCCATCGCTTGATCTAATTTGCCCAAACAATCTGTCCAATAATGAAAAAGATTGTATCTCTTTATATTATCTCACCTCAAAACCTTGTTATACGATCCATTGAAGACTGAAAGTTGAGAAAAGCGAGAGAAAGACACCAGAATCAACAACATAAAATCGAAATCTAGAACGAGACGGAGATGAAACAGTTCAAAAAGTTTAATACTTTATCAGAGTGGGATTAGTTGAGAGAAGGAAGAGCATTAAGGGGATGTGACAGTTATTGTGAAGTACAGGATCAGGCACTTAGACCCACCAAAAGAGAAGCTCTTCAAATCCCATCCCAAGTACACACATTACGTTAGCCCTCTCTAAAGAGCTTGAAACCACCAAAATAACGGAGAGAAGGAAAAATCAAAAGTTTTTGAAGGAGATGGGTCGCTAACGATGGCGATGAACAGGCCTCTATAAAAGAACAATCAAAGCACAAATATGACTAGTTCTCTCTCTAGAAGACACCACACTCTCTCTCTCTCTCTCCTCTGTTTTGTGGCCTATCATCAGGAGGAGGAGAATTTCATGCACGGAAGTAAAAATATTAAAATGACACGTATACTTTGATGTTGATTGGACGGCCAGGATTTAACGAGGATCCCGAAAAATATGTATTTTGGTAGATATTACGTTAGAAGTTTTGCAACTTCCCAACTATGCCTTATTTTGTCTCAATCTCAAACGCATAATAATATATATACACACACAATTCCTTGACCTCTTTTTTCTTTTGTAATTTTACAGGATGCAATCTACTCTACTGAATCTACCAATATCAAGGCATGTATAGACAGTCAGATATTGCACTTTGATATTTTCATACCATACATGGGCAGGGCAGGGGCAGCCAACGTTTGAGACATTTTTTAAGCAATATTTAGGGTTAGCCCAAGGAGAAAAAGAAAGGATCGTTTCATTCAACAGTCGTGACTCGTGCCACGTCCAAATGAAAGTTCAATGATCATATGGGCGGCCTTTTTAGTCACAAGAGAGCTGTGGAGTCATTCTGGATGCCTGTAAGTTGGAATTTCATAATCACCAGATTAGCTTTGATATGGTCAACCCAGTTTTGTAGTTATATTGTTGTCCAATGCTCCATACCATTTTCCTTCTTTTATTTCCCTCCTGTCTTTTACTTTTTCGTTTCATATTTATTGAAAATTTAAACCTCCATGTCCCTAACTTCAATGCATCTGGTGTTATATACCATACTTACTTGCATACGAATTTTAAGATTTTTTTTTTCTTGTTTTGTTTTGGGTCAAACCAATGTTATAGGTCTCTCTGCTGCACTTTTTCAGATCTAATTCATTAAGTACCGTACCATCTTAATCCAGTGAAAGATAAGAAGTTTATCAAAAATAAGAAAAGGGGAATTTCGGATTGGTGGAATCATAATTAGAAGTAAGTTAAATTATCGGTTCAGTTGTGATTATCTATTTTTACAAAATTGAACTCGTAGAATTCTGTTATATAAAAAGGATAGAACTGAAAAAAAACCTCTCAAATTCCGATACTTGCTAAATGTTACGCTCTACTTCCAATCTAAATTTATTCGTATTAGGATTCTGCATGAGATTCAAACTTATAACAAACTTCTTGCAGTTACCCCTCATTGCACAGGTTTTCAGGATAGTTTCTCCGGATCTCGATTAACTTATGATACTGGAGACTAGCCCAATCCTTCCCAGAATTTAAATACAAATTTTATCCTCCACCGTTTCTTTGGGACGTGATCCTATGTACCTATTCTGTGACCATTGCATCAAATAGATGACTCAAATGCAATGGGCACAGAGTAGATACAGAAGAAAAGGTACAGAGGATTTGAGGGCCATTTCTTTCCCCTCTTCTTGCGAGTTTCCTTCAGTATATGGTTATACACAACTCAATGCTTGGGACATGATGATCAAGGACTGTAGAGTTGATCTTACTTACGGTTGGAACTTGAACCAAGATAAACGGCGGAAAAGAAAGAGAAAACGATACCTGAACATGCAAGACTGTTACATCCACAACGAATGTCCATAAATAAGAACAAGTTGCCAAAATTCCCTCTTCTTTTTCTTTTTCTACTTGCCCAATTTGTGGCTAACCCTAATTCCACATGTATTCCCCACTTACCAAATTCCTAGGACCATGGAAAAGTTGCATCGTGTTCACAGCTAGGATGTGCAAGACCTATCAGGGTGACACACTAGTTGATACCATCATCATTATTTTCCTTACCGCTAGCCCCTTGTCCGAAAATTTCTTCAATGATGTTGCATGTCGGCTGAAGATCCACACCTTTAATAGGACTTGTGAAACAAGCATCCCAAACCTTGGTATCACAGGGATCAAGAAAGTACACCTGATCCACCCCACTACCACACCGGTCCAATTTACTAGACAAGAACTTGTCATGATCCCTGTCAACTCCACCTAACCGCAAGCCATCTCCAGAGTCAACAGGACCACTAGAGTTTAACTTATCAACCTGGAATTCAAAAGATATGCACGAGTCATCTTGAATAGTGAAATCCTCACCAAAATAACCCGTACTCTTGTCAACATGCTTATAATCAGCTTCAAGTTGGCTTACATCTATTGACTTCACGCCCAATGCTTCTGAGGCATAATCAATACCTGAATCTTCTCCCGTGGCATTTCCACTACCATCCTCCATATCGAGGTTGACATCACAATCATCATCATCACCGTCACTATCACTGTCATCAATATCATTGTCTTCGGCAAATTTCTCATCTACCTGACCTGCCTGATTATATTGATAAAGTGACTCAATAACAAAGTCTTCGTCTTCTTCAGAAACTGGAACTATATTGGAGTATCTATTTATTTTGTGCAATTCATCATCGTCACTGTCAATGTCCATCAAGTTCGATCTGTTCTGAGCAGCACGTCTTCGAAGGATAAAAACATTGAAATAATAGCTCACGATATCCTTTGTGGTTCGAACCGGAAGCAATCGTAACAAGTGTTTCCAAAAGTTCTGGCCCTTGGAAATGGGATACAAATAGACAACTGAACGGAAAACACATTCTTCCTCCCCAGTCCATCTACATGTCACCACCTCTCCCATGTCATAAAACCCCAACTTGTCAAAATTTTCTTGTCCAAGTTGTTCTAATAGTTTCTCACGTGCTTCCTTTATGTGCTGCTGGACACATCTGATAGAACCCTCATCCAAGCAGTCACAATCTATTTGGCCACATACAACATCATTAGTGTAATGCAAATATGAGTTTGCGTCTGGCATTGGAATGATACAAGTACCCATCCGCTTGTCCTCACCAATGCCCTCTTTTTGGCTGTTCCACAATGGAATGGTAGCTTGATGATTTGGCCCCAAAGGCACTTGTTTCCTAAAAAAGTGTTCAAAGTGGGAAGATTTGCCAGTGTCAAAAGGGAGAATCCTATGCCTTACAAGATCACAATCAAAATGTCCTGAGGGAAGAGAAGAGGATGCTGCAAAGCTAGATCTAACATTTTCATGATGACAACTGTTAGTAACAGATGAACAGGGAGCGGTGACCTCAAAATTAATTACTGAACACGGCATTTCATTGCCCCGATATTCAAATTCATGCCGTTGAAATTTAGGAAGGTTGTCTCCATGGTCACCTAGTTTGTTAACCAAATCAAATCAGAAAATTAATTTTCAATAGAAAAAGAAAAAAAAAGAAGAAGAAATGGCAAAAAAGACACAACCTACTTGTCCCCACCTGAAACATTAGGTTTATGTGGAACATGAGCATATGGAACTTGTTCTGAAGATTGGGCCAACTCATTGCTACACTCCAGAGGTCTTGCCTGCTTAAAAGGAAATTCCTGGAAAGCTAGACCTTTAAATGGTCGCTTATAACCCATTTCACCTGAATGAAAAGGAGAGAAAAATAAATAAATACAGAGAACAAAGCTAGCTAGTGACCAACTGGACCCTAAGGTCGAATCATAATATTGCCCCCAAAATTAAATGAAAGAAATTTACTCACGAATTGAGGCAAATAAACAATTGAATTGTCACTCATAAATATACGTTAAATCTATAACAAATATGATACGATTATAGTAGAAATTTCCGATTAATAAGCATATACCTTTTGAGCTCGTCGAATTGAAACTTCAAAACTTGATTGGAAGGATACTAAATATCAAGGCACAAAAGACAAAACATAGATTTGACAAGGTTTTATGGTGCAATCACACAAACCCCCATATTAATTTGTCAAATTGAGAAGTCCCAAATTTTGAAACAAAACCCTAACCCTAGATTTCGAATTGATGCACAAAATTTCAAATTTACAGGCCCAAAAAAGAAGATTTCTTGAGGCGGGAAATATTGAAGCAAAACCCCAAGCCTATTTACAGATTCGAAGAAGTTATTAACGCATCACAGCTTCGAATCGACACGTGAAACAAGACTTAGAAAATATTCACAATTAGGTCGAAAATTGAGATGTAAATTTACAGTGCGGAAAGGGATTGAAAGCCCATGAAGGATAGAGGGGCAAAAAAAGTGCTCAACGGAATCGAAACCCTAACCCTAGAAACGCGACGAATCAACGGCTGCGACCAGAAGGGGTACGGATGCGAAGAGGGAACCGTGAATCGAACGAATCGGGAGTCGAATAGGAGAAAAGAGAAGGGAATTGAGAGATCGATTTCTGGTTGGAATAGGGGGAGGTCGGTGAAAGACGAATTTGGGTTCGTAGGCTTTTGTACACGACGAAGCGGTTCGATTGAGATCAGCCGGGTGATTGTTTTATAAGCTAAACCGGCCCAGTCTCGGGAAATTACCTTTAAGCCCTCAAATATAAAACCCAATGACTAAAAAACTCGAACTCAACTAATTCAACGTTAAAAACCTCGAATCATTCGACTTACCAATTCAGTCTACCTGGATAAACCTTACTATTTTTTTTTTTAATAAACCTTACTATTAAAAATTAATTTACTAATTAACCGACCAATTTTTATAAACTAACTATTTTTTGTATATCATAATAAACTAGTTAATTTTCATATGAGACTCTCGTTCTACAACTAAACTTCAATTCTTTCAATAGAGAAAGATAATCTCCTTTTTGAATCTTATTTTAAATTTGTTAATTTCGTTCAATCTCATTTATGATGGCGTAACATTTGTTAAATTTTTAAACCTTTAAATTTTGTATATTATCGGTTTAATTTTTGATCCGATTTTGCACCATTGATAAAAACTTATTCTAATTAGGATAATATTTTTTGGTAATGCCCTTCCTTGATTCGGTGACGTCATTAATAATAATCATTATAATGAAAAGTAACAACAAAAACAACATTACTACTACCAATGATAAAATAACTACTTAACAAATAGCCACAGTAATTATGGGTTGAGTACAAAGTTTTCTTATTTATAAGATTTAATATTTACATGAAGTTCTAGGTTAGTAATAATAAAAATGAAGTAATTTTTTAAAATATACTTCTTATTATTTATAATATATGATATAAAATAATATATCATGATGTAATGTTAGGAAATTGGAGCGGGATCCGATCTCTCATGTAGTGGAATAAATTCGAAACCTTTTAGTATTTGATTTCTTGAAATTTAAGATCACGAAAATTTCATAAAATAATTAATAATAAAATATAATAAAATGTAAATCGTAATTTCTACCTTATTCGAAGCTTGATCTTTTTTTTGTTGTTTCCTTCGAATTATTTATAAAATCAGCTCATCTCAACCAGTTTAGCAACACAAGTGTTCAACTTCTATTGGTATCCACAGAACGAGATGAGAGAATTCAACAACTATGACAAAGAAGGTTAGACAAGAAGTGCTAACTCTTTAGAGTTTAAGTCTATTTATATAAATCGTAATTTATACCTTGTTCGAAGCTTGATCTTTTTCTTGTCGTTTCTTTCGAATTATTTATGAAATCAGCTCATCTCAACCACTTTAGCAGCACAAGTGTTCAACTTCTATTGATATCCACATAATGAGTTAAGAGAACTCAACAACTATTACAGAGAGGGTTAGACAAAAAGTGCTGACTCCTTAGAGCTTAAGTCTATTTATATAAATCGTAATTTATACCTTATTTGAAGCTTGATCTTTTTCTTGTCGTTTCCTTCGAATTATTTATGAAATCAACTCATCTCAATCACTTTAGTAGCACAAGTGTTCAACTTCTATTGGTATCCACATAACGAGTTGAGAAAACTCAACAACTATTATAGATAGTTAGACAAGAAGTGCTAACTCCTTAGAGCTTAAGTCATTTATAATAGGTTTTGAACATTATAATAATTTAATTGAAATTAACTATTAAACTTTAATTAGTTGGAGCTTAATACTAGTTATGTCATGTCCATATTATGAGCTGCTTCTTTAGAAAGTAACGCACTACGAATTAAAGTTGAGCTCTAAGAGTTATTCGTTGTGCAAAAACAATTAGACACTTGCCTTCTTCTCTTTCTTACATTAGATGCAACATTTCCTTCTTGTGGAGTAAAAAACTACTTTCAACATTCTCACTATCATCTTGACAACTAGAAAAAGAACTTTTACTAATAATTTTGTAGTTTAGTCTTAGCCATATATCTTTATCATATTGATACTCTTTAAATAAAGTTTTCATTTGTCATTTCACATCATGACTATTTTCATATCACTTTTGATCTTAGTCAAATGCTTATTTAATATGGTGAATCCCCTACATTTCAAATGTTTGTTGCAATACAAATAAATGGTATGATTATTCATTGAAGAAATTAATCTAATATAAGCCTAAGCTAAATCATTAAATTTTCCTAAACCTAAAATAAGGGATTATCATAAGTATTTAAACTTTCCTCCATTAAATTGTAAATATAAATAAAGGCATATATCAAAATTAAATTAATAACTTCACATTAAAAATAATAATTTTTTTGTATATAACATCATTACATAATAAATTTAATAGTACATAACTATAAATCATTACATCTTTCTTTTGATAATGCACATTACAAAAATAAGTTCATTGTACAAAATAAAAAATCATTCCTTAAACATTTACATTTCCACATTATATTGAGTAATATGTACACTCTCATAAATCAAAGACATATCTTAAAATTCATTTAATATAATCATAAAGTAGTCTAATAACCTTAGGTTAACTTAAATATTATCAAATGAGAAATTAAATTAAAACATCTCTTTTCAATTCCTATGAACTATTTTATATTATATATTTAACTATCCATAAGATATAATAATAAATGTGCATTTGTAAGTTCGATATCATGTTAGAAATATTCCTTTCCAAAATTTAATTTTGTATATTTGTAATGTTATTTTATAATGAAAATAATATAAGAATGCAAACATTAATAAAAACACTCATTTTTATGATTATTAGAATAATAATAAATTGAAATATCAAATAATAGGATTTCATCACTTCATTTTCATGTCTCCGTGAACTGATTCATATAAATTTTCATTAATAATACACATAAATTTAGCAACACAATCCCTTACAAAATTAGGTTAATAAGAGATATAACTAAATAAATTAGGTTAATAAATAATAATACCCTTACAATTTATAAAAGTAAGTTTAAGTGTTACTTAAAATTAAAAGATAATGCTTATGTAACAATATCATTATAATATTGGGTTGTAAACACTAACACACCAACACAAACTCATAATTTACCCACCAATTAAGAACAGGCATGGCAATCTGACCCTAAGTTTGGTCTAGTTTGATTGATCTTGAGCTAAGTCTTGAGCCTAATTTTTTTTAATCAAATCAAGCTTTAGGCCAAGCTCTAGCTCTAGCTCTAGCTTGGGTTGCCCAGGCTCGATAGCTATAAGAAAAACATTTTTGTTTTGTAGGCTATAGCTTCAGCTTAAGCTTCTGGCTGCCTAGGTCTGATTGAGCTCGTGCTTTAGTTTAGTTGCCTCTCACTTGATCAGGCCTTAAGCTAGGCTCATGGCGAGTAAAAGCTGAGCCCAACCTGGCTCTACTCATTGTCACCCCTAACTAAGAATCAATCACCTACTAACCAAGAATCAACCAACACAAACTCACTCATAAACTATTTAACAAACACAAATCATAAAAAGCCAAGCAGTCCCAATCAAACCCACAACTTTAGTAGTTCAGTCAACCAACGATGTCAGAAAACAATAAAGCAACTTCAAGCAATAGAGGAGGTGTAGATGGAGGAAGAATAAGCTAGTAGCCCAAAGGAGTAGATATAAGAACAAGAAGCAACATGGATGATGGATTGGAGTAGAGTTGAGAACCAAGAACCAAAGGAACAAATTTACGATAGGCAAGCAGCATAGACTAGAGCAGATGTGAGATGATGATGGAGAGTAGATGGTGAATGCGGGCCAATAGTGAGGAAAGAAAAGCTAAGAAAAGTTGAGAAGTGAGTAATGAGCAGTAATGAGGGAGAGCGTGAGAGTGAGAGTGAGAGGGAGCATAGCTCAAAACTCTTTGAGGCTACGAGGGGTGAACTCAACCCTCTTGGATGCGACGACCACGCCGCTAAGAAAGTTCGTATCCGTGATCGTGAGGAAGACCCTCCTCCTCCTCCTCTACCTACTATTCAACCTAGCTATATCGCAGCTATCACAGGTCATCCAGTTCACGAGAACTATAAGAGGGATTTAGAATGGCCTGAAGAGGATCTTGTTGAGATTGCAAAGGGTGACATTAATATTGTGCAAGGAAAATTTGGCATGGGATTAGAATTGTCCAGTTCCTTTATATCTTGTTTGGATGCTTAGTTATACAAGGGAAAGGAAAGGAAAGGAAATCTTACATTTTCCTCCCTTTCCCACCAATTTGGTGGGAAAGGGAGGGAAATTGCAAGATAAGAATAAAAATGGCCCAAATTTCTCTTCCATTTCTCTCAATTCTCTCTCTTATTCTTGTCCAAACAATAGAAAGGAAGAGAAATACAATTTCTTTTCCTTTCTCTTCTCTTGGTTTCCCTCCATCCAAATAAAGGCTTAAAGGTCGGCTAGATAAACAGTGGGAGAAGGCCATTGCTGTCAAGCTGCTAAGACGCAAAGTAGGTTTTAATATGCTAAAAAACAGGCTGAATGCAATGTGGAAATTAGTTGGTCCCATGAAGATCGTCGATATTGATAATGACTTTTTGTTGATTAATTTTATGAAGGAAGATGACTATATGAATGCTCTAATAAAGGGTCTTTGGGTGATATTAGGACATGTTCTTTCAGTCCAACCATGGCACCCAAACTTTCGTCCTTCTTCTGGCAAAATCTTTCATGTTGTAGCTTGGGTTTGTTTTCCAGAGTTATCGATTGCCCGTTATCATCCCTCTATCCTGAAAGCCCTTGGGAATTTGGTTAGACGTATAGTGAAGATACAAAGCCCTTGGGAATTTGGTTGGATGTATAGTGAAGATAAAGATAATACTTAACAGTCTCAACGTGGAAAGTTTGTGAGGGTTGCAGTTGATATTGATATCAGCACGCCTCTTCATTCCATAGTCGAACTTGACAACGAAATCATCAAAGTAGCATATGAGGATTTGCCATAGATTTGTTTCTCTTGTGGTATTGTTGGCCATGGCGCTATAGATTGTCCTACAAAGCCTAACGCTCCTCCTGATACAGGGGTCATCAACAAAGATAATTGGACGGATATCCCAATGGCACTAAGGATTGAAACGCCGACCGTTGAAAATCGGAAAGAGGTATATGGACCTTAGATCCAAGTTTAAAGATGTACCAGACATCCGTCAATTAAGGAAATGCTTCAAGGACGTGATATGAGGGGCACCATAAATCAGAAGGAATTGAGGGGCTCAAGGTATAAGATTTTGACAGATAATGAATTACTTGGATCTTTAAATGAGCATCCTATTCCAGTTGAGGAGAAGCAATGTGGAATTTCTCCATCTAGAATGGATTTGGGTCAACTACTAGCAAAAACTAGAAAGCAAGAGGTTGTTAGGGGCCCTGGAACTGATGGGTCATCATCGAGTGTGAATGTTGGGAATAAAAACTAGGCTCCATTCTATAATGGACCTTCTAATACACATAAGACTCTAATGGCCCACTCTAGTCCTACTAAAAAACATTATGATCCAATGAACGTGCCAGATGCGTCCTAGAGAAATGCATCTAACCACATTGCTATTTCTGTTCAGTCATATAAAGATTTGGTGACACAAGACAACTCTTTTGCTTTACCTATGAATGATAATGGTATGGTTTGTGGTGTAATAGGGGAGGAAATGAGTGAAAATTTTATTAATATCACAATGACCTCGTCGCTTAACAAACATGTCCTGCCTCCATGTAGGCCACCTGATCTTGGTCAGGTTTCGATTTTGGCAAGTGACGACTCCTTTGTACCAGATTCTCAGATGGATGTGCTGCCATAAAATCCCTTGATTAACACATGTGGTGTTCAGGTTGATGACTTGGTAAACACTCATGCTTAACAGTGTTTACTTCTTCTCTTGGTCTTTATTATTTATGTCGATCTTCATGTGGAATTGTCAGGGGGCTGAAGGTAAGACCTTCAAGCCGATTCTAAAGAACTACGTTCGGATTTGTAATCCCTTGAGCCAAGAATTAGTGGTGTTCATGCACTAAAAGTTGTTAGGAGTTTGGGTTTTCCTCATTCTTTCAGGGTGGAAGCTGATGGATTCTCTGGAGGAATTTGGTTATTATGGAAATCAAAAGTTATGATTTAAATTTTGATAGCTCACCACCAATTTGTTCATGTTAATATTGAGTGGGATCAATTTTCTTTTGATTTCATTGCTATTTATGCTAGCCCTACTTATTATTTGTAGCCATTTTTATGGATGTATCTTCGTAAAATTACTAGTGTTACTTCTAAGCTGTAGATTTTGGGTGGGGATTTCAATGCAAAGTTAGAGAGCAATGATAAACGTGGAGGGTCTAGAATACAACCAGTAGTTAATAGCAGTTTCGGGACTGTATGCAATGTTGTCAACTTCATGATCTTGGATTTTCACGGCTAGAGTTCACATGGAGGAAAGGAAAGATTCTCGCTAGACTGGAACGAGTTTTATGCTTTAATTCCTAGAAGGCATCATTCCAAGACACTAAAGTTGCTCATGTTCCTTTTCTCAAGTCCGATCATCGCCTACTAGTGATTTTAAAACAACGCACTCAACTATCTTCTACTCCTCGGCCATTTAGATTTCAGTCAGCTTGGTTGACATATGAACTTTTTGCCCAGGTTGTCGATGTTGGACCCCGATCTTTGATTGAAATGTAAAATTTTAAAATGAGATTAAATAAGAAAATTAGTGTTGTAATTAGTGTTGTATTTGGGTAATATTGCTAATGATGTTTGAGGTTAATGACAAAGAATGAGTGTT
>JANZXV010000003.1:13162519-13193016 GCA_027576455.1 Erythroxylum roigii
CATAATGTGTATGAATTATGAATTATGTATGGAATGAGTTATAAATTTATGTATGATTATGGGATATGGATTGTGATATTGGATGTGTGAGAATTATTGAAGTGCTTTGTATGAGAATGAATAAGAAAGAAAGAAAAAATATATATACCGATTTCGGATGGCTTTAGTCTTAGGGTTTCCAACGTGATGCTTCCTAAAGTCTTTTCTGAGATATTTGTTTTGGATGTTGGGAATTTGTTTCGATTCATTTCGTTTTGGATTTCGCTTCGATTCCGAGCCTTCGTTTGCTTTTGATTTGTTTGCTTCGATTCCGTTCTTTGGTTTATGCCTTCCGAGTCGATTCGATCGATTTCGTTTTCATTTTTTGGTTGGGGTCCGGCTTCCGAGGTCAGGTCCCAACAGTCGAAGAAAATTGGAATCCTAATATGATTGATTTTTGTGGTGCTGTCAGGAAGATATCAAAAGAGCTGCACCATTGGAATTCTACTATTTTTGGCAATATTTCTTCGGTGTCTATGCAATTAATTGGAATGGCGAATTTAGTGATGCTTTTACTCCCTCAAGGGGTATTCAGCAGGGTGACCTACCGCTATCTCCTTATCTTTTTGTGATATGTATGGAACGGCTTAGTCACTTAATAAATCACTCAGTGTCTCAAAGAAGATGGAAGCCAATTAAATTAAGTAGAAGAGGTCCTTCTCTTTCTCACTTGTTTTTTGTTGATGATCTCATTCTCTTTTTAGAAGCTTCAATCGAACAAGTTTATGGAATTCGGGACACTTTAAATATATTTTGTGTAGCTTCAAGACAACGATTTAGTCAGGATAAATCTCGTTGTTTCTATTCCAAGAATATCCAGCACTCTTTGGCGCGCTATTTTAGCAGAGAATTGGGTTTTAAGCTGACAAATGAATTAGGACGATATCTTGGAGTGCCTCTGTTGCATGAGTGAGTTAGTAAAAGAACGTACCAACATGTTCTTGACAAGGTTCAATAATGCCTTTCAGGATGAACTGAAAATCTTTTGTCGTTTGCAGGAAGAATTACGTTGACTCAATCAGTCATCTGCTCTTCTATTTATACAATGCAGACGATTCGTCTTCCTCGAAGTCTTTGCAATGCTTTGGAGAAACTAATGCGAGATTTTTTGTGGGGCTCTTATAATGGCAAAAGGAAGGTTAATCTGGTTCATTGGGATATTGTTTGCAAACCTAAAGAGATGGGTGGTCTTGACATTCGGAAAATTTGAGAAAACAATGATGCCTTAATTGCAAAGCTAGGGTGGTCTTTGATTTCTAAGCCTAAAGCCTTATGGGTGCAAATTCTTTCTGCTAAATATAATTTTGATGTCAGCAACATTCTAATGTCCCTTAATGCTACGGGTGGCTCCATGGTTTGGAAGGGTATCAAAGCTATTTGGCACCATGTGCTTCAAGGCATGAAGTGGTTGATCTGTGATGGTTCTAAGGCTCAGTTTTGGCTGGACCCTGGGGTGGAAGATTTGGGACCTCTTATTTCCCATGCAACTGCTCCTATTCCCCAATCGGCTCTTGATTTTCGAGTTCAACATTTTGTGGATGATAATGGTAATTGGAATTGGGATGACTTCCAATCTTTGCTCCCTTCTTCTATTTGCATGAACATTGCAGGCATTTGTCCTCCTAAGCCCTACTTAGGGCTTGATAAGTTGAATTGGAGAATTTCGGGCACTAGTCAGTTCACTACTGCATCGGCCTATTCTCTGATTATGGATCACTTGGACTATTCTACTAGTGGATTTTGGAAGGCAGTATGACATTGGAATGGCCCTCAACATATTCACTTATTCCTTTGGCTCTTCGCGCAAGATCGATTACTTTCTAATCAACAACGAGTTCTCAAACATTTAACTACTGATGTTGCGTGTTATTATAGTAGATTGGAAGAATCCTCGTTACATGTTGTGCGTGATTGCACCAAGGCTCATAGTTTGTGGCTTGCATTCCCTCCGCAAGTAGTCTCTTTTGATTTTTACAATCTGAACACTCATGATTAGCTAGCTATGAATCTTCAAAACCACCTGGTGGTTTTTGGCTTTGATTGGTCACTTATTTTTGGTGTCGCTTGTTGGTTCTTTTGGTCTTAGAGAAATGTGGCCCTCTTTGATGAGCACTTCTCTGGGTTGATTTCTCCTACTTATTATGTCCTGGATTATGTTCACCGAATTTACAATGCTTCAATCTGGCAAGGTAGAGCAAATTTTGGCAAAAGACCTCTGTGTGAGCAACTTATTGGTTGGTATAAACCTCCTCATGATTGGGTGCAATTGAACACAAATGGGGCGTGCAAAGGCTTGTCCTCTTTGGCCATAGCAGGTGGTCTTGTTTGTGATAGTTCAAGTGCTTGGCTTGAAGGTTTTATGCAAAATATTGGTTGGTGCTCCTCTATATCTGGTGAACTCTGGGGAGTTTTTTCCAGTCTCATGCTTGCTTGGGATCTTGGGTATCGTCGAGTTGAATTGGAAGTGGATTCTCTAGTGGTGATTAATATTCTATCCTCCTAAACTCAACGAACATTGTCTAACAATCCTCTAGTCATGGGTATCAAAGAGTTGTTAGCTCAGAATTAGGTAGTTTTACCTCGTCATACTTACAAGGAGGGAAATCAGTGTGCCGACTAGCTCGCCAACTTTGTTGTATATTTTGAGTGTAAGGGTTATTACTTTTGCTACTGTACCTATAGGGTGTCTCTCTATCTTTTAAGAGGATATGTCTACGGTTTGTTTCCCTATATTAGTCATGTAACTTGTCTCATTTTTTCTTTCCCTTTCATTAAAAAAAAAAAGAATCGAGTTAGGGGATTAGAAATTTAGGGTTTTTTAATTAAGTCCTTAATTTTTGTAATTTTATATTTTAACCCTAGTATTTTACTGGTATTGCTGATATAAACTAATATTGATATTAGTTGAAATGACCAATACCAATCAGTATTAGAAATTGATAAGGTATCAATACATTTCATATTGTCTTCTGATAGGTGCAGCGAGGTACGAAATTCCAACCATTTACATGCCTATTTAAGAAAAAGGGAGGTAAAAGTTATGAATTTAAATAAAATTTTGGATTTAAATATCTTTATTAAGAAATCATATAGTGTAAAAAATATTTGTATTTCATATGAAATTCTAAATTTACCAAACTTTTCTACTGCTATGATTGGTTGAACAATCAAAGTATGTAACTTGCAGATTACATTATTAAAACATTCTTACAATAATAAAATTGCTTCTTTTTCATACTTTAATATAGTCAAAGGTATTAAACTAATAAGATGTTCTTTTATGTCCCTTTCTTTTTGATTGTCTATAAATCCATACAATTAAATAAGATCCATACTTTAATAACTCCATACAAATCTATTTGTACATTTTAAAAGGTGGTTATTTTAAGGAATGGTTTATTACAGTTGAGTCAAAGCCACAAAAAATACATTAAAATGTAAAGCAGGCAAAGACAAAAACATTTATTTTTCAACAAAAGGTTGGTTCCGTCATCTATGTCAAGCTTGAAGGTGAAGGAGACCAATAGCATCAACATTTCATGTACTAGTTCCGATCCTAAAAAGTTCAAATCAACTTTAATTTTCGCTTTATATTGTACTTCTCAACTTGTATTATTAGTATTCGGACTGGTTTAAGTACTTGCGACTAATTTAGAAAATAATTAAAGAAACAAGGGTTAATTATTGAAAACATTCTACACTTTACACAATTTTTCTATTATAGTCCGAACTTTAGAAAGTGACAATTAAATATCTAAACATATAATTTTTTTTAAATATAACCCGACATTAGAATCTCCGTTAATAAAGTTGACTTGGCTTGGTAGATGCCATCTATCATGCTAAATTCATGTCAAATTTTAGTTAAATTAAATTAAACGACAAAAAATCCTAACCTACTCTTCTCCCCTCTTCTACCATCCACTTAAAGCCCTATGCTGATTGATTTTGATGGTAGTCAAAGTCCCTCTTCTTCTTCAATCACTTACTCCAAACACAATCCAATTTTTTTTCTCTTGAAAATTTTCCATTTTCTTTTCTCTTACTAACTTACTTTCTCTCTCTAAAAAATTCTCTAACCCACGGTGACTATCAATTCTCCGCCGTATACTTGCCCCATGGTTGTCGACGAATACCTTTGTAATGCTTCTCTTGGTTTGCAGTCTCGGTTCTATTGTTAACCATCGCGACATTCCTAGAGGCATGGTTATGTTTATCTTAGTGGCTTTTCATTGGCTTAAAGTCAAACTCTTTAAGGGCTTTGGTTGCTTAGAATCAAAGGTGTATAGTATAATTCAAGGTTTTTGATGAACAAGAAACTACCCACGAAAGTGATGTCTGTTTAACATGTGTTGTCTGATAAGTCCAGAGTTGAAGATTTATCCGGAGAAACCATGTAAAGCTTAATTAGCTAGTGATAATGTGGAAATTTGAGTTGAAAGAGAAAAGAAGAAGAAGAGAAAGATGAGGCTTTTGTTGCATGCGAAATTGTTCAAAAAAATTTTTTTTTTTTGATAATTAACTCAAGAAATAATCTCTTTAACCTTCAAATGAAATTCATAAAATTACTAAAGAAAAAAAAAAATCTTTGAACTTTTTATTTTATCATTTTACCATCATCAATAGACTATAGGAGTCAGAATCGTCACAAATTGCTAAATTGCTGTGTAGTGATTATTTATAACATGATCTAGTTTCTTATGAACCTCTTGCGCCTGACTATTCATTCATATTCGAAACCAGAAATATATTTACTACAGAAGACTGAAAAAGTGGTTATCAGATAGCGTTACTTCCTTTTAAAGGAGAAACACTTTAGCAGTTGCTCATGTCAGTAAGCTGCTTTGCTTTTCAGCATTTCTTTATTGTCTTCAGTGGTCTGAGTAGCAATGGAATATTACAATGCCAATGTCAGCTCAACTATAATTGCATGTTTGACTTTGTACTATTTAAAATAAGATTAAGAAGCCATTGTCAAAAGGATGACGTGTTAATGATCCGAACAAAATGTTTACGCTGACATTGAATCTGCACAGCGATCAATCCTATTCCCAAACTAATAAATTGTTATGAACCTTTCAGAGTTTCTTTTTTGTGATTTCTAACCTTGGCTTGGGACTCTAGGTATAGTGTTGTGGTTATCGTGTTTTATTTATTATTTATTTATTTGTTATTATTATTTGTTCTTTTCAAAGATCTTTAAAATTAATGATATTTTTTGGTATTTAGCCATAACTCTCCCTGAAAGGATTCGTTGTCGGAGTGAAACTTATATGTTGTAATGCAAGCATATATATGAAGCTTATGATAAACTAGAAATTGGGAAATATGTCCTCCTACCTTATTATAATTACGTACTGTTTCTTATGTAACAACTTTCCAGTCGCCATTCAGTCGAACCATTGAAGCTTTTGTATTTGTGTTCAGTATTTGTGTAATTGTAAGCTTCGTATGGTCTTTCATATTTCTGCAGAACTGCAAACTTTTCATCCAATTAGATGCCATAAAAGTACGATAGACTAATATTGGAACTCTTACAGAAACACAAGCCATCCGGTGCTCGAACAACATACTTTGAAGAAAACATTAAAGTTTCCGTCCTAAATATCACGAATCGTAAAAACAAAAAAATTAAAAAAAAGAAAAGAAAGAAAGAAAGAAAGACGTTATTAATGTGCAACTTATCAGAAAAGAAAGAGCTAGCCTTATACCTTTTATAAACATAATCAAGGTTTTAAATTTGAAGCAAATTTTCTAAGAAAATTTAGGAGATAAACTAAAAAAAGCTGAAACTTTATACATAAAAAACATACTTAACAAAATAAACTAGGAGAAATTTCGTCACTGTCACTAAATCGAAACAATTTCATAAGTTTTGACACTTTTAACTGTGAATTGGTGAAAAGTTAAAGTTTACGTACTAGGTTGAAAAATATGAAAAGTTTTGAGGACCTACACTTTTTATGTTGCAGTGTTGAACGAAAGATCACAATTACTTGGTGGGAAAAAAAATACTATAACTATCATCCTGCCTGCAACCATTTTAGCATCCAGCCCCAAAAATTTGATAGATTTCTGACTTCTATAATATGGAAACTTGACTTATTGCCTCAAAAGCTTTTGTTTAACAGAAACTGTATATTAATGATTGCTTGCCAAACCAATTCAACTGTTCCCATAAGAATAAGCTGAATTTGTGATGAATTAAATAAACACGGGATTGAAAGCATTGATATTGAACAAGAGGAAACAATTTTCACTATCATTTACTGGCCTGTCAATTCTCCTTCCAAGTAGCAGTAGTTCAGTACAGAGATTTGAGTTCAGTAAGGAGAAAATAAAGAAACTAACACTTGAAAAAAGAATATTAACCCAAAAAGGAAAATTTCATGAATGAATTACTACCAATGCCTTAATAACAAAAAATTTGGATCCCTAGAAAGCCTCCTTTCTAATCTACAGTTTTTGTTTTCCCGCAGTTTAGTTGTTATCACGTCAAAACAAGACTAGGATTTTGTCACATGAAGTTTTGGCCAAAAAAATTGCTCTGCCAATAACAAAAAGATGAAGTCAGTCTGGATAGATAAATATGCTGAACTAAAACTTGATATTTTTTTTAATTTTATATCCACAGATCTCAAGTTTAGCTTTGCATACATGGGGCACACTTCTTTTCAAGTTCTCAATTAATTTAACAAGAAACAGCTTACTTATGACAACCAAGTCAGCTGTAAATGAAGAACTCATGAATCCAAGAGGTTAAAAGGGTGAAAATGTTTTCAGAGAAGTGGTTAAGAGTTGTTTAGGAGATTTTATGATATCCAGGCATGGACTCTCAACTATCCTTCCTTACACAAAACTGTATAACAGTGTTAAGCAATAGCTAATCCAAATCATAATGATCGTATTAAAAGCGCCAACTTCCAGAGAGATGTAAAGGAATTACCAGAACAGAATGTACAGTTTCACAGTAGTAGAATCCCTGATGCTAGATCAATCATTTTCCAAATGGTTTTTGGCAAACAAGCAACCTCTGATCACTGCCATTCTGTAGGTCAATCACTCTAGCCTCCCAGTGCAATTGAGTGACAATAGCCCGAGCCATCTCAATTACTCCCAATTTGTCAGAAAGAATTACCCATCCCTGCCAAGCAACACACATGATAGTGCATTTAAATGACCTCAGTTCAGGTTTTCCAAATGATAAACTAGATAAGCATCACTTGGCAGATTTCTTAACAATAAGTTGAAGTAGTTAAAATTACCTCAGGCCGCAAAATTCGATCCATTTCTAAAACTAAATCCATCATGCCACACTTCTCAAAACTAAGATGCGAGAGAAGTCCATTCGCATGAAGCATGTCATAAGTTCTGGGATATGTTGGGAAGGGCTCACACCTGGGAACCATCATGTATGTAAAGAAAATTTTGAGACAAAAATAGTAGCTATCTCAAATGTAGAACCATGAGAAAGAAAGGACAAGAGAAAAAAGACAACATAATACAATTGCACACTTCTGTTTAGGCAAGGAAAATAAATAAATACCAGTCATGCAGAACACCAGCAAAACCCCGATCAAGTATGAGAGGAAGTGTATTGAGAGTATTGACAGGCACAACATTCATTACCCACAGCGCTTTCGCGTCCTCCAGAAAAGCAGCATTCAGACCCCCATAATGAGCATTCATGTCCATCACATTCCGTATCATGTTATATGGAGGTAGTGGATCTTCATCACCAGGCCTCTTAGGATGGTCTGAAAAAATTAAAGGTGTAAGCAAAGACCAATAGTTTTTCAGAACTGATCGCCATATCTGCAAGTCTTCTAAGAAATCATCAAGTTCAACTCCTGCAACGATAAAATGAATCTACTAAGTAAGACAGCCATGTATATAAGGTGGCTAATAAATCTTGGAGAAAAATTAAAGAAAGAAGAGAAGACCGTGGATAGGTCATGAGGATATTAGATACAATAAATGAAGTTGTGAAGCTAAAGAGATCAAAATGAAATTTGAAACAGTACTTTCCATGAATGTCAAGCTCAGCCGAGCCAAAATTGGAAACAGAGGATCTGTTCTGGATGGGAATCCATCGTTTACTAGTGGTTCCTCTTATACATGAGACAAGAGGTTGATAATAAGATGGAATATCGCGCCTGTCATCACAGAGTGGTACTGCATCTTGCTTGCTGCAGTTTCAAACAAAAGGGAAGCAATGGAATACCTATAATTAGTAAATTAATAGTTTAGGAAATGAAGGAAAGTGTAATGAATAGATGCAAACCAGCTAACCCCAACTCAAACATCCACCCAAAATTTCATTCATTTAACCTAGACAAGAAAACTATTACTGGTCAAAGTGTCCTCAGTCCTCACCGAGACTTGTAGCAATGGACATCTGCAGTTTTCTGCCAGATAAATGTTTCATCCTGCTGAGCCATAAGACTCCAACAGATTCTCTCAGTGAATTCTTCTATAGGAGTTAGCATGCTTGTCTTCTTCATCCTCAATGAACCACCACGTGGCTTGCTTGTTGGTGAGGTTAACACAAAGTAACCTCCAGGCCTTAGAAGCCGATCCACTTCCATAAGGAATTTACCATCTGTTTTATTAACCACTATCAGAAACCAAAGACGGACAATGAATGCTACCCTTCAACTTAGGATCAGTGAAGACTATCAATGGAACAGACAAGGCTGCAATTGTTCATACTCAAACTTTGAGAAGGTAGGGGATATTGATACTCAAAATGTTCTGTGACCACTAAATTCACCAATTCAGAAGGGGGAAGTAGCACTGTTTTCAATGATGTAATTGATGTACTTATTAGAAACAGGAAATAACTGAAACTTAATACTAAATCATCAAATTCTTTCCCCAAAGCCATAATGTATAAATTGCTCCTGGAGGAGCACCATTGGGTTCATTCTTATTATCAATCACGAAGAATAGGTAGTTCAATAAAGACATTTAACGCCATTTCCAAATCAAAGTTGGGTGGCAAAGCACCACAAAGAAGCAAAAGTATGACACCATAGGAAAATAATTGTAACGAGCAAGAAGCTGTAGCTGATCATGTTTATTGTAATATCCTATGTATTTAAAATGCAGCCATGATTAACTATCATGAAAAATTACCAGATTTAGAAACTTCAGTTATACTGATATGCGTATGAACTAGTTCGGGTAGTGTTAGTTGTGCACTGTTCATTGTGCAAAATGGTCTGTTTCAAGGGTTATTTTCTTTAATAGTCTGTTTTTAATCTATTTTCTTTAGTTCACATATTTCTTATTAGGAGTTGTATTAGAAGAAGTTTGTTTTAAGGTATTTTTCATTTATGTTAGGGTTCAAAGGCTTATTAGAGAAAAAATAAAGTTGATTCATTCCCTTAATAGGATTAATTGGGCAAGTCTATATATATGTATATACATTGTTTGTAAGTTCGGTTTATAAAAGGGGGATTTTCTGAAAATTTCAGTGTGCTAAGTGTGGCGTATTTTCTTAAGAGTGATTTCTAAACCTTAGAAGTGATTTCTAAGAACCTACTAGTCTGATATTAACACTTTAATATGTTCAAACCCTAGGAGTGATTCTTCAATCTATGCTTCTATTTTCACATCTTAAATACGGAAACTTAGTAATGTAAGGTTATTCACAGTCCACCCAAGTTTTTATCTATTTGTTGACATTATTCTCTATCTATCCTATGTTATATACCTTTTTCATCCCAATAAATACCACATTGTGCACAATGAACCATGTCAAAAGAGAGTGATGGATATGGAAGTTGGCGTGAAATGAAATTCCCAATCATAGCTGGAAGGCCCCTCTCAAGGGAAAGCTGAATTTGACTGCCTGTTGCTTCATATGCAGCAATACAGATCGGCATTAAGTTGAGCGACACCAAATGAGCTCCAAAGCTACCAAATCCACAACCAATATCTAATACAGTTTGCACCTGCAATTAAAGCTGGACAATCAAAAAACCATAGACATCTATTTGAAATTGAAAAGGTAAGTCAAAAGTCAAATCATAGATATCAATATGGTCATGAGCATTTTAGACTAGCAATTACAATGTTCAATAATCAAAAGTTGCTACTGCTTTTATAGACCAAACTCCAAGCTAAGAGCTTAGGAGAATAAAAGAGGACTTACACCAGCTTGAAGAAACTCAGAGTCGCTCCCTAATCCAATCATCTCTGCAATCTGGCGAGAATAATCTTTGACACCATCAAAGATCAATCCATCATCAGAGTGAAAAGCAATTTGATTTTCTTCGAGTAACATCAACCTATAAGATCATTAACGAATATGAGTGAATCTGTGGAACATTAATAAGTCGTTTATCACAGAACAGAAAATCACATCTGCTATTACCTTTTAGTCATACTTCCAGACGAAAGAAATTGATCTTTGCTTATCTTCACATTTCCACTCCATATCACATCCCGGCCAACAGGCCACCTAAGTGGAATCTTATAGTCCTTTGGAGTGCGAACTAAACACCGCTCCCTCTGTCTTGACATGTCACAATGCCGATCAAATTCCTCTCCATCTTTAAAACCAGCCAACAAATTTGCAGTAACATTATAACAAGGCACAAAATTCTCTCTCTCTCTTCCACAAAATTCAAGTTCCTTTTGTCGAGTAGATCCCAGTGACAGAGTTCTCAGGTCCAAATAGTCAAGTGAAGTTTGCTCTCTTAGCCTCCTAAAATTGGAATAAATGTCAGGCACAGGAGTGGCAGGCACAGGATCAAAATCACTTGAAGTACTTGATGCTAAGATTACAATTAGAGCAATCGCAGCAACAAGGATCAATAGCAACCACCGACGCCTCGGTATAGGTCCGGAAGTGACAGATAGTTTATTGAACCAGTGGCTTCTCATGTCCAAAATTGTTGAAGAGTCTCAAAATTCAACTAAATGACTATGGAACCCACTCTACAGGAGCTTGGAAAGCCATGGCCAATCATAACATACAGGCTTCTACATACATTAGCATGAACTCGAGCAATCCCTACAAGCATCGAAAAAGACCTCCTTTACAGTCCTATACCATACGAAGATCGATCATCGACCAATCAAAACCCCAATTCTCCAAGTCTCAAAATTCGAAACGGGTATTGAGATCCAAAACCCAAATGTCAGTTTCTCGCAACAAATCGACAGTTCACACAATTGTCACAAAAAAAAGTAAACTCACTACTTGCCAGTGTTTCAACAACAGAGGATTGAGAAATTAAGCAATGTGAGAGCAGCATCTGGTGGCAAACCAATCAGGTCAACCTGACATTAAAGTCGAAACAAGAACCCAACAAAAAATAGTCAATCTCTTTAATCATTTTACATTCCTCCAACATTCTGTTTTTCAGATGTTCAATAAAAACAAAATAAAAAACCAAAGAGAAAAAAGCCGGCAAACAGACGGATTTCCGGAACTTACTTTTCACTTTTGATGATTAACGACCAAAGAATTCTCAAAGAAAAAGTGAAAAAGCATCAGTTTTTGCATTAAACTAGAAAACTACAGATCTCGAGAAAGAAAAAGAAAAAAGAACAGATCAGATCAGACAGAACACGAGAGATGATGGAAAAAGAGAATGGGTTATAGGGTTTTTGGGGGAATAATACCAATTTGGGTGATGGAGACTCAAATCCAAAATGACACGACAATTGAAGAGACGAGAGACTGAGATGGGAGAGAGAGACAGATACACATAAATGTCTATTTTTGGCAGAGACCAATAATAACGGTTTTTCTTTCTCTAAAATGCTATCACTAATACGTAAGCCTCTCACATCTGTGACTAGAGAGGATGCAGACACTGAGCAGACAAATCATTCGGTCATTCCGCTTCTTCTGTAACTGTAACAGAGAATATTTGCAATTTGTCCATTTTAAAATCCCTTTTTCTATAACTTATTTTACTGATCTTTATTTTGTAAAACAAGTAATACGAGAACAATGTAATAATTATCTATGCTAAGATTGTGAAAATTCTTGGTTTAGCTTACGGGAAGAAGGGAGATGTTAATTTCATTTCTACTTGAAAGTACAATTTTGAAAGTTATCAATTTACTTGTAGCCCATTTCTAACTTAAATTGCAAATAACGCCCGGAACAAATATAGATTTATAGAAACTTGGGTTGTGGTAGTAATTTAATTGATTTAATCAATTATGAAAAAAATCGGACTAGATTGGTCGGATCAATCGGGTTAAGTACAAACAGAATTAATTTTTAGTTTAATTTTTATTTTTGACCGTTGTAAGTAAAAAAAAATAAGATGTTCTCCGTAGCTTTTACTGGCTCCAACCAACTTGGCAGTTCTTCTGATGTATGATAATCAATTGAGTGGACCTTCATTCGAAGAAAAATATTTGATCCGCGTTGACCAAAGAAAATAGCCCGCATTGTGATGTCCAACTTTCATGCTCTCCAGTTTTCACCCAACATTTTGGCTCAGGTTGACCAGGTCATGAGTCAAAATTGTTTTGATTGACTGGGCCACGAGTGAGTGCAACCGGACTAGTCCGACCGAAACACCAAAAACGATGTTGTCTTTTATTTTTTTTAAAAAAAATATAAGGTTGAGTCAAGCTACGGGCTATCTAACTCGTCGATTAGGCAGGACTAGGCCAGGGGTGGCCTTTGCTCGGTCTGATCTATTGACATCCCTACATATTTTCAAGGGTAACTCCGACCAGGGCCGTTCCTATAGTTTTATAGGCCCGGGGTGAAATTAAAAAAAAGGACCTCAATAAATTGACAATATAATTAAGTTTATATATTTGTATGAAACATAAATGACTCAAATTATAAATTTATATAACCAACTAAATATTAAATGATCATAACACTAACAAATACATAGAGGATCGTGATTTATGAAAAATAATTTCTCCGTACATTTCTAGATGCAAAATCATTAATAATATTATCAAGATCAATATTGTCCAAACTCCAACAGCTTCACAATATATCCCAAAGTTATATAAATGGTATTATATCCGTTATACAGGAAAAAAATAAATAGCAAAATTTAATATCTAATATTAAAAATAAAAAACAAAGAGTAAAAATATATTAAAAAATTATAAACTTTACCTTTAAATTATACTCAGAATTCAGAAGACAGAATCGTAAAATTTTTTTCTGTTAATTTTTGAGTTGAAGTACCTTAAATACATATATTGATTAAAAAAAAAATAGAAGATAAAAGTATACTTAAATATTTCAAGGCTATTTATAAGCACGAGGGACCAAAAATTACCTATACTAAAAAAAAATGTTATAACGTTATGTTATAACGTTAAAAGTCATTAAATGAGTTTAACGTTACTATAACGTTAAAGTTTATAGTAGTTATAGTCTCCTTAACGTTAAAATCATATGCTTTAAAAGCATCAGTGCACTTGTAATGTTAAAGTCATTAGCTTTAAAGTTAAAGCATCAGCGCATCATCACTTCATAAGTTTAGAGAGGGGCTGAGGGCCCCCTCTTATAGTGAACCCTGCTGGCCCTTGCCCAGGGCCGGCACCGGTACTGATGCCTATGAAGTTTCTTACTTCGAACTGATCTGCAATCAAGATTTGATTACGTAATAAAATCCTCTTCAACCAAATTAAAAGAATTGTTAAAAAAACCGACTAAACTTTCAGCTTTGAAGGAAAAGAAATGTCCACTAAATCAGACCCTATAGATCAAATTCCTTTGAATAATTGAGTAGTAACAGAAATCTGAACTAATGCACAAATATTATAAACAAAAGCTTCTGCAATGGTCCAATTTGATTTCTCAATTGTACACATATCAAACTCTCTTCTTTTCTTCCCTACAAGTTTTGTAGAAATGGTAAGAATGAGGCATTCCCTTGGCAATGTCTATAACAATTACAGCTGGTATTAATAGATCGTAGAGAACTTGTTTGATTCACTAAATTGGAGAGACAAAAGTTCTTAGACATTCCAATTTCCTAGTTTCTCAAGACTTGGGAAGTGGCTGTCCTTTTAAAAATGAACTGAATAGCTGAAGGGCTGCTCTGGGCTTGAAAAGTGGCACTTCATGACCAGCCCCTCTCACTGTTGCAAATGTTAGCCCCTCGTATACTTCTGTCCAGCCTCCAACCTTAAAGGGAAAAGGAAATAACACGTATGTTCTTCATGTTTTTCTTTGTTGGATTTATGCATGCGGATAGATAAAGCAATATTAATAAACTAAACATAATAGCTGGTAAAAGTCTCGCAATTCTAGGATCAGAAAGCTATAAAAGACAAGAAAATGCTGACTCTGTTGTCAGATGTGATTTCCTTGAATCCTTACTCACATGTTTTTCTTAACAGACTATTCAAAGGCGCAATGAGAGGTTAAACCAATGTCGCCGGAGGACTGTTTCAAAAGGTGTCCAATGGGGAAAACAATCTCTAATTCACCTATCAGTTATCGGTGCTTTTCTGATCATACAAATTCAAACAAACAAAGGTGTTAATGTCACTGACCTGCTTCTTAACATACCAAGGATACCATGGAACTTTTGCTGCTAATTTTAGCTGTGCAAGGGAGTATCTGGTGGCTGTAACTGGCACTACTGAATCAACATCACCACTACAGATTTTTTTTTCCCCCGTCATTATAGCAATTACTGAAATATCTATGGAAAAGTAAGGAACTTGAGAAGAGTTTTCTTACCTGAAAACCCAAATTCTGAGGCCACCATCAATCATTTGTCTGTAAATTGGAAGGACGGAAACCTCTGTGTCGTTCCAATTTCGATTTAGAACTTCACTGTATTAACAAGAGCTCATAGTTCATTAAATCTGCGACGCAAGCGTTAGCCTGTTGTAAAAGTTATTTAACAAAACTCACCTGCAAGCAGTCCATTTGTAAGGAATCCTCGTTGAATTGGCATGTAGTGCCTTCTGTACATCAGGCCTGTTGTAATAGATCTCTGCGTACTTTTCAGTACAAGGATCGTAACCAGATATCTGCCTAAAAATCTGATAAAATACCGGCAAGTCAACTATTAATTATAACAGTAACACTAGTAATTATACATATAGACTGTACGTTAACCTTATGGGGATGGTGTGGTAATCGAATAGTATGGCGAGCGGTACCATCAGAGCGGTTACAAGGTGGAGCATAGATGTTGTACTGATCGATATTGCCAAATTCTTGGTCCATGGCATAGCTGTACAGTGATTCACATTCATCTGACTCCTTCTGCCGACGGAAATCGCACGTGTTGATGAGCTGCTGATAAGTTTTATCAGAGATCATTGCATGGCTCCACCAGTATGTCACCGTTCCAAGGTTGTCGTAATAGTTGTCCGTCACAGCATTACCAACCTGCACAAGTGTGGTTCAATTAGATATTAAGAAGAAGAGAAAGGCAAATGATCCTTTTCCTTTTCATTTTGTTGTGAGAACCTAAAAGGTCCATGAAACCATGGCATTACCATAATTCCTTTGAGGTTGATTGGCTGCTTAGACTTTCTATTGTACATCATGATTTCTCTAGCCAACTGAGGAACGTAATGACCTGCGTAACTCTCTCCTGTAATGAATACCTCTCGGTCCTTGTATCGGGGAAACCTATCCATCCACTCAATCACGAATTCCAACGAGTCCTTAGCTGAAAAAGGGTCAAGACATCTGCTCATAACTTCCAAACTGGAATTTGGAATACAACAACAAACAGTCCAACTTTTAAAATTGTTACAAAGAAAGGCATCGTACAGGCTTATTCCTTTTTTCTAATGTGCACAACATACTAGAGAAGGTAATGCCGAGTTAAAAACTTGGTGAATTAATGCATTGCTAAGGGAAATGCCCCCATCCAAGTAGATGTGGACAGGAGTTCCATTCATGAGGACTTTATAGGTTTGAATTCACCTAATTTTATCATTAAAACTACGTTAATCCTGCCAATGAAATTGACCCGTGGATTCTTTGCAACCAATACGGAAAAGCGTAGCTATCCATGGTGCGTGCGTGGTGGCATAATCATTAGAACTTTAGTGGTGCTAGCCTAACTAGCTAAGATTTCGAGTTATGGCCTACCAATTACCTACAGGCACACATTTATGTTTTCAGAAAGTGACTATAATGGCAATTATGTATAGAACTTTGGATGCTTTGGTCCTACCAGTACGAATATCGCCAGTATTGAGCAAATCAGAGGACCTGTTGGTGTAAGAGAAGCCAACACCGGCTGGAGTTTCCAAGAACAAGAGGTTGGCCACAGTGTTCCATGAGAATTTGTTCAGGTATAACCCTGAAGCAGTCTTGTTTATTCTGAACGGTCCTATTTCCTCAGATGCGCCATATGCGACAGAAGAGCAGCCAGGACCTGCAAGTTATACAGATTCAAAAGAGACAAAAACAGAAGAGCAGGTAATGAAATGGATGCACCGGCTACAAAAGATCATAAAGCCCATTTCTTGTATAGAAAAGGCGCGTGCTTTACATTATGCAAGCCAATTGGAAAAAGAAAAATGACGCAAAGTGACATAACTACATCTTAGGAAAAAGTAAGAAGGAAATCTTTACACGTATGCCTATGATTTTTAGTTGAAGCGAAGAAGGCCATAACATGCTGAGTTGGTAGTACGAGGGGTTGAGGGTACTTAATTAAATAAAATAAACAGTGAGTAATGAACTATAGCAAGTAAGGACATGCGCAGAGGCCTAATAATAGCTAGAATTTGCAGGTTTAGCTCTTATTTTGATGGGGCACCTACACAACCTGACAAAGTAGCTGAACTAGCAAACTGTAATAATAATGAGGCCTGTTTCAGGCATTTATCTTCCCTATTATTCCATGCAGACAAAGAAAGGTGATCCAGAATGGATTAAAGAAAACAAAACACAATTTAAGGAAGTTGATACTTTATGCATTGACTGCATATCCTTTTTAACTCTTAATAATTTCTTTAAATTCAACTTTTTTTAATCATTAAATCGTTTACTAATTATTTTAGCAGTATATGTAAATGTGGACGCCACCCACTCCATCTGCTGTTCTTATCTTTTTTTCCCCAAATAAAATAAAAAAAGGACTAAAATCCAATTACCCACTTCAAACACGGGTCTTTGCATGAAAGAATGTTATAAAATCCAAGAACATTTGGATGGAGGTGTCCAGAAGCCTTGGTTATCTATAAGCTAATTTTAGTCAGCTGAGGAACCAAAAAGAAAGATTTTATCATGTCGGCAACAAAAAAGATAGCAATGTATATATGTAAGCATTTATCTTGTTAAGGGGAACATTAAGCCAAAGTATTGTTATAATAATATAATTTATACTTAAACTAATTAAGATGTCGTACATTTTAGACTATCTACAGGTACAAGGGACTAGCAATATAACAGTAACAGAGAGCACAACTTAAAGAAAGTTATGATCTTTTCCCTCTCAGTTTCAGCTTCTTCCCATATGCAATCTACCAAAACACCTTTCTTGCTCTCCAGTTCCAAGCTTTGACGTCCTATGAATGTTTCTATGTGTATGGAAACATGAACGTGCAAGGAAGCAGCAAACTCACCTCCATTAAGCCAAATGACCAAGGGTTTGGAGAGGGGGTTGTGAGAAGCCTCAGTGAGCCAGTAAAAGAGAGCTCTACCAACAACCTTGTCAACAGTTACGTAGCCAGAGAACTGTTGGAAACTCACATGAGGCTGTCCAGGAAGTGATGTTATTCGGTCCGCTTCCTGCCGTTGGTTCACTGCCATCGTATGATTACCATTACCTAAAACCACAAGCAAAACGAAGAGCATGGAAGCAAAGATATTTGGTTTAGCCATTATAGTCATATACGGTGCTCACCAGAACAAGAAGATGAAAGATATTATGTAGGTGAAGAAAATGGGGACACTTCCTAGTGGAGGGTGGGGGTGTGAATGTCTAATGGAGGTAACAATGCAAGGAGTGTGCAACCGTGAGAGAAATAAATGGGAGGGAGAGGTGGCCAGAGAAGTGATGACATATGATATAATGAGTGTCATCTCATCACCCAATAACACGGCAACTTGGCCCGTCATGGGCACTGCACTGCTAACGTATTTGGTACAAGTGAAAAGACCAAAGTACCCCTATGATGTCGAAAGTTGTAATCCACGGTTGTGTGTTGAGCGGGTATTATTAGCTAGTTTGGGGTCAACAAAGGGATTGGAACCAACGTGAAGACTTGACGTTTGTTGATTACATTGTGGTCCGCGTTGTCCATACGTAAAACAGTAACACAATCTAATAAATGAGCAATAGAAAAGCAACAGGCAGGAAATGAATAATAAAATGGGTTTTGGCATGTCCTTTGAATCCTCCATTAAATCCTCTTGTTTTCACGCATCCGACTTTGACTGCACCTTTTCTATCCGTTTCTTTTTCTATTTAATAACAGTATAGCTCTCAGCCTGACTGCCTGAGCCTGAGAGCTGAACCAGGGCCAAATCTTGCAGCTGTAGTAATTATTGTGCTGTCGCAAAAATGAAAACTAAGCCCTTTTTAAGAGCAAAAAGGTGCCCAATCCTACCTCTGCCTTTTTACATAAATAGACGTCCATACTACAATATTCTTGGTTAGATTACTTATTTTATGGCGTAAAAATAAATAAATCCAATGGAGATGCAGTTGTTGGTGTACAAAATTTAATCTGATCCCCTCCCAAATGACTTTTAGTACTGTTTAGTCTTTACGTGCACGCGAGAAGAGCGGCGTCATTGGAATTCCATATACAGCAAGTGTTGAGTGGCACGGGCATGGTGGATGAAGATGTTGATGGCTGTTTTCAACTAACCGCTTCTATTGTATCGTGACCTTCAAAAGCCTAAGATCCCTCCCCTCCACTCCTCTCTTTTTCCCTTTCTTCAGTTGTATTCATGCTGTTCTTTGACAACACATTGGAAGCATTGATACGATGGGTGTATATTGGTGGTAGGAGTACCAGGCTATTGGTATTTGGTATGCAGTGCACAAGCCTGACTAGCTAGAAGCAAATTGATGAAGCTTATTTATGAGACGACGATAGTAGTAGAAAGGTAAGCAGAGGAGTAGTTGGAAGTGGCGCCCCCACTCAAAAAGACGCACCAACAGTTTTAGTTAGTAGGCCTTGAAGTGCATATTATATTAGAGAAGTTTGAGTTTGACACGCATATTTGAAGTATTAAACTGTGTGTATATCTGCTTCTGCATGGGTCTACAGAAGGCACAGTTTACGGATTGAAGAGATGAGTTTACTAAATACACGTGCCATTGATATGACCTTTGAATCGGTGTGGCCTGCACTTTGGCTCCGTTGGTCAAAACATCACATCTATTTTTTTTCTTTTATTATTATTATTATTGTTGTAAAATCATGAAGATACTCAGTGTTCCTTTCATTTTTGGTTTAATTACTTGAAAAGTAGACTAATAAACCGATCGAACAAGAGGTTTGGATCTCAATTTCACTTGTTGATTAACGCCATAAATGATATTTGGTTAAAATTAAAATTTGTTCTTGTATAAGTTTCCCACATCTACTTATTTATTTCATTTAGGAGATTTATAATTCATATTACCTGTATAGCCTTTTTTTTTTCATTTTTGGATTGTGTGATATGCAATATTCAAATGAGCGAATTATCTTATCTTTCAAGCAGACTTCCTCTCAACGTAAAAGTGTCCTCAGTATGAATCACGGACAAATTAGTGGCAACTTTAGAGGATTCAACTTGTTTTTTTAAATTAAAAAAGAATATTATTATAGTTAAAACTAGATCGACATTGCAACTAGTTCAAAGCTTTAAGTCTATCGTCATATTACAATATAACCTAAGAATAAAAATTCCATAAGGAAGATAATATGACTATTTGCATAATAGACAACAGCAAGAAATAATTATAGGCACCACTAAAGTTTTATCTTCATAGGAAAGCTCATTCACCATTTCTAGTATTTGAGATTTTGCTTTCTCTTCTAGCATATTTCCTTTTTGTAGATTTAGGTTGGACACAAAAATTATCAAGGATGTTTGGAACATGAGCTACAGCTAGTGGGGTATCACAATCCTTTGTTTATTCTATATCCCCTGTCTCCTGATTTTTAGTTTGCTTAACAGTAGCAGCTAGAGTCAGCATATTGGCCCACTCAATCTGACAATGCTCAAAATATTTAGAAGTGAACTCATTCGTGCTACTGTTTAGATTCTCCCCATTTTCTGTATTGAAAATGTCCAGAGTTATCTTTCCTTGAGAAATATGTGTGACAACTTGTTCAGTCCTCACACTAACTACTTGATTACCATTGTCTTCATCACCAGTAACTATATACCAATATGCAAACCCACGACAATACTAGTAGTTTCATCCTTTGTATGAAAGCTATTTGTAACAACTTTGGATGTCCCGACATGCAATTGCACACATGATTCCTCACAACCCAGAGAATCACTATGTTTGACAACCACCTCATAGTTCGAAGATTCCTGCATAACATTACATTTTCCCAATCTAGAACTAGCAAGGGACTTGACATGAGACATTTCAAAACAATCAACCATCTTAAAATTCTCAAACCCCAACTGCACAATTGTATCCTTGCAAAACATAAAGTTCTTGCCATCAACAAGATTAACTATCCTATCTTTTTGCAATGGGTCCAACAAATTATTATTTGCTATCTACCCATCCTCGATCAACAGTGCAGAGCCAACAACAATCTCCACATAAGCCAACTTCTCTCCTTTGTTAACTATAATATATGCTTTTTCTTATAATTAATTAGCAGACTACCCTCCTCTGAGGGACCATAACAAGAAATATCAGTGACTTCCTCCGACTCTTTTCCATATCTAACTTCCTTGCTAAGGTCCTCATGTCATCCTGAGTGAAAAACCCTGCCTGTAGGAACCCATTTCTTCATAGTGTTGTTCGGCTTCCAATGATAGCTTATAGGAATCACCACTTTCTTCATCACCCCATTCTCACGTAGTCTAAGAATTGGGAGGCTATCAGGCATAATCGAACACTTAGGAATTTCTATACATAACTTCGCATAACCTATCCTCTCTATAAAGACAGTAAGCAAATCCATACAAACTAGCTTACCTAAGGAGGTAGCCACATAATTGAGACCTATAATCGTCTAGAACTCCATCGGAAGGTTATAGAAATGAACCTATATAGGGATGACCTCGAATAGGCTTTGGTCCATGTCCATTCCTAGCCTCCACTTTCTAGAAACAACGGCTAGTCACCGAAGTGCTAAGGACCATGCTCAACTATCTCCGACAATCAGGAATCATCAGCAAATTTGAACAAAATTAAGCCATATTCTCTCAACATGGCCTTTTGTTGCCCCTTTTCCCCCCCACCTAGCTTTAGCCCATGTGTTAATTATCAAAAAGGCCAATCTTTTGGACCAGAAGAAATTGACCAGCGACGAAGACAACGCTTTCGCTCCAACCTTCAAAAGTTCAATCAGAGGAGTTAAGACCCCGTCTTTCAGAACATTGTGATAGTGATGTAGAGCCCCTTTGTTATGTTGTTTAGGGTTAAATTTACGTCATGAACCATCCGTCGTATTTTTCCCCATGTCCGTTGAGGACGTGTTAGTGCGCCTCTCTGGGGAGCCTTGAAGGGCGGGCTTCTCTATTAAGAACTAGGAATTCATATTTGGAGTGAGAGGCTTCCCCAATCTCCATAGTCGACGAAGGGGGACCCTCCACTGAGACGAACACCATGGAGCTACTATGGAGCTTGTGTGGGTAGCATTGAGATCAGTTCAGATCTAAAGGTGGCGCTCTTAACGTCTCTCGCAGATCTAGGTCACCCATACCACATGCCTCGCAGATCTGATGTCGCGACTTTTTGATGAAATATTTCCCTTAGATTACCAGTTGGGAAAAGGAGGGCATAGCTGAACACCTGATCCTACTAGAGTATTCACTAACAAATCGTGTTATATAGCATTGCAGACAGAAGGTTAGACTATACCTTGGTTTAACCACTTATGGAAGAATTCCATGAATCAGAAAGTCTCAATATTTACGTGGTTAATTATTAAAAACAAGATCTGTATACTAAGAATATATGGTTTGACTCATATGATCCAACAGGTGTGTTGTGCAAAGAAGTTGAAGAAGATCAGGAACACTTATTCTTTTAATACAAATATTCCAAAGCAGTTTGGAGTAGAATTTTACACTTGTTTACAAGTAGTTGCTCTTCTTATAATCGGCTAACAACTCTAAATTGGATTACTTGAATTGCTAAGCTAAAGGTGCATCAACTTTTACAACAACAATCTACTCCTTGTGGAAAGAAAGGAACAAATAAATCTACAGACATGAGGAAGTAAACAAGCATTAAATAGTCAAAGATATCATCAATTGGATCAAATCCATTATGATTGCCAAAACTGCTCAGCATACTTCATCTATAGGCATTAGAAACAACCGAATTCTATAATCCTAAATTATAATTTAGTCAATTAGATCAGTAATTTGTACTATCTGGAGAACTCATTGTAACTTTGTTATTATTAATATAAATTTTATTCAATTTCCAAAAAAGATATTCTACTTTGACCGTGTGTTATGCAAGATATTATATAGTTAATGTGTACTCATTTAAGAGGCTACATCCTCTAATAAATTAGCTTAAATACAAAAATTATATATTGAACATGGTTGATATCTAAAAATTATCTTTTCCTTCCTCTTTAATAAAATGTAAATTCATTAACATTACGTATTCATTTAGTTGCCCTTTGAAGTTTGTGAAATTTTTTTTCACAAATATGTTAACTATACACATATTAGAAAAGAGACCCATAAGTGTCTATTTCAAATTAGGTAAACCTCATTCTTTCCTAACAAAAAGTTAATTGCTAATTTAAATAATCTAAATGTGGTGACCTTAAATTGAAATATATACAAAAGTTCGTCTATTTTCATTAATAATTGATGTGGGGTGAAAGAAAAATTTAGAACTTAACAAGTATTTAAACTTATAATTTTATCATAATTTAGTGGATGCATATGATGAATGATTATGCATATGTTATGTTTTATGATATAAGACTTGTTTGGAAAATAGCTAATCACCTATTTTTTGGTGGATTAAGATATATTTAGCTATTTAACCACATCAAATAGCCAATAATCATGTTTGGTAATTAACAGATTGATAGCGGATTGAACCCAACTGCTGTTTTTGAAGACACTACTATGATCCTATTTGGTAATCAGCGGATTACATTAGTTGTTAGCTGATTCTACTATAATTCTATTAGTGGATTAATATAGCTGATTTGATCAACAGATACATCAACTGTTTATTTAAAGATGTTTGATAAAATTAAATGTTTAGTATTAACTGTTTATTCGTAAAATGACTTACAAGGGTATAACTTAAAAAAAGATTTATATGGACACAAGTATTAGCTATTTATATTTTAGTATTTCTTTGAATATTCTCATAAGAATTTAGATAGAGCAAAAGAAGTCAACATCATCATTTTCTCCAATGTCTTCTATCGAGTCTTAAGAATATCGAAAGTTCTCTCAATACAACTTCTCAATGACGAATGAGCTAGATTAAAACTTCATAAGATCCTTTTAGTTTTGCACCACGAAGGGCCAACTGAAGAACTTGAAAGATCAAAAAATGCCACTAAGAATAAGCTTGATAATGAAGTCGGTCGAATCACACCATGAGTTTTTCCTCAAATACAACACCAACGAGCTTAATATGAAATTGGGTCTATAAAAATTATATCAATTTAATTCATAATTTAAGGTAATATAATTTTTTACTATTTTAATTTTATTTTCTAATATTTAAAAATTGAAACTATATTTTTTAAATATTAAATTAAAATAATTTTTAAAAATTGTTTATATTAATCCCTTAAAATTTAATCGTAAATACAAATAATTGATTTAAATTTGAATTATTAATTTTAGATTAAATTGAATTGAATTAAACACAACATACAAGTGATAATAATATTATACACTAAATATTGATATTAAAAAAGACCTAAATATCGGGTCTATACAAAAGTAATGAATGTACTATAATTAGAGATAAAAATTTAAAAAGTAATTAAAATTTTGAAATTTTAATTTAATATTAAATATTTTAAAATTTTAATTTAATGAGTATCTTTTTAAAATTTGTACAAATTAAGTCAAATTTATATCTTTATCTTTATCTTTATCTCTATCTCTTTTAGTAATTTGTAATAACTTTTGGATATAGTTGTCTTTTAGTCCTTTAATTTCTTATCCACCGGAGAAAAACATTCCTTATAGTAGTATTTTCAAAATCAACGGATTGAGTTCAATTCGCTGACTTAATCAGCTGATTACCAAACATAATTATCAGTGGTTTAATACTGTCAAATAGCTAAAACCTTTCAATCTGTCAAAAAATGGTTGATAAGTCATTTACCACACAAGGCTTATAAGGAGCATTTTCAAATAGAGACTGAAAAATTAAGGGACAAAAAGACGATTGTGTCCAAAAGTTATTAGAAATTACTAAAGAGATAGAAATAGAAATAGAAATAGAAATATAGATAGAGATAGAGATAGAAATATAAATAGAGATAAGTTTATCCTATTATGATAAATTTCATTCTTTTAATCGCACAACAAATTTAACTTTATTAGTAGCTACAACCTAAAATCGTGAGATTATCAGTGTATCAATTGACGAGGTTAACATCATCGATCAAGATTCTAAATTTATACCTTCAAATATATTTGAAGATGTTAAAGTTAACTCTACACAAGAAGGTGTTGAATAACTAAGAACTCGAGAGATGATAAAAATTCATGATAATGTTGCTTCTAGTTTAATGATAGTTAGACACTATTCTTAGATTATTATAAACCTTTGTTTTAAATGATAGTGTTGACCTCTTTTGCTCTATTTAAATTCTTATGATAATATTAAAAAATACTAAGATATAATACTCATATTTTTATAAATCTGTTTTTAAGTCATATCCTCATAAGTCATTTTATACATAAACAACTAATATTAAACAACTCATTTTATCAAACATCTTTAAATAAACAACTGATGTTATCCGTTGGTCAAATCAGCTATATTAATCCGCTATCAGCTAACAGTTAATGGAATCCGTTGATTACCAAACATGTCATATAAAGAAACTCCAACTTATATTGAAAAGTTGGGACTTGGGAGACAAGTGATATTCATTACCATTAAATGACATTTTATGTTTAGTAAGTGCTTTGATAATTTATCATGCAAGTAATTATTAATTAGTAGATTTAGCTTAGTTTTTGTGCATATTTATTCAAAATATCCACCTCATAAATAAGGGGGGTGCTTAGTTAGTGGGTATGAGAAAAAAAGAAAAGATAAGGAATGCGAAAGAATACTTGGTAATTTATTATGATTGGATGAACAATATTTTTACATCAACTTTTGGGACAGTGGTGCATGTTCCTTGATTATGAGAAGAATAGAAGTAATTCTATTTCTCACTATATTTATTATAAATTTTATTACCATTTTTCTAACTGATCTAAAAATTTGATTTTTAGAGAATGGTTAAGTAACCTTTGATGTGAAATTCCTCTCATCGGCTAAAAAAAGAGTTTGCTAGTCGAATTTCGCAAAAAAAAAAAGAAAAATAGAAATGAATCGATAAGTGAAATAATTATGAACCAAATGCGTCCAAGAACATCCAATCATCCTACTTTTCTATTGATGTATAAACTCTCGGCGGTAAGTTCCCATAGAGCTATCAACTTGAGACTTCTTGATAAGTTCCCGTAGAGATATCAACTAGAGCTTTCTTAAACGTAAAATCAATGATAATTCTACGTGGACATTATTGTACGTAAATCATAACTACATATCAACAATTATTTGGTCTTTGGTCTTCGGTCTTCAGCTTTTGTTAAGCCGCCCCTTTTATTCTATCACATACTAAAGATTAATGTTACTACTCCTAGTAATTCACAATGTATTGTAATAGCTAATGTTTTCTAATACAAAAATCTATTTAGCATAATATATGGACTTTTGTTTTTAAGTTCGAGCACCTACACAACATAAATAAGAAGGTTCAGAGAGGGAGCTAGCTGTATGGATAATTATAATTCTACCAAAACAGAAGAGAACTATGGCGAGCTCAGAAAGTTGAATCAACTGAACATTTGTGTGTGACCCGTGACTCTCATGGTTAAATGCATCCTTCTCCTCTTTACCACGTATTAGTAATAAATGTCAATTAACACAGATACAACTTTTTGGTACATTAGCAAAGACATTAATGAGTTTTTGGATTATAGGACAATTATCATCCTTCGAAGATACAAATTCAACAAGAAGTCGCCAAGAAACAGCTATACCAGCCAAAATAAGCCTCATACCCCAGGGGTCTTTGGATACAATTATTGCTCCAAGAAACAAATGACCCTAATGCAATTATTATCTATCAAAATTAAGCGAAACACAGTCTCGTATCCATTCCTAGATATTTTTTTAAAAAAAATTTCAAGAACGGTGAGTAAAAATGCTTCAAAATTTTGTTTTTGTAGCTCACTATTATGAATTATTTTTAGTTAGATCTTTATTAAAATGAATTTATCAAGGATCACTAGAGAAACTGGCATGTTGTTTATCAGAAAATCTACTGTTGGTAGCATATATATAATCTAATGTGTGAATTGAAGATGGCTTTACGAAGTTAGGATAACACGTGCATAGTGGAAGTATGTTGTCTTATTGGGATGCATTCATCCAACCCACCACAGAAATAGACGCCAATAAATAGATTCGAAGTCACAAGTCATAAAATGGCGACTCCTTTGCTTCAGATGCAATCCAAGTAGAAAGAATTGTAGTGGGAGTATTCCCTGTACAGTGGATTTGATACTGGCGCATTTATTTTTCAAAATTATTTGGGTGAAGAATGACACCTTGTGGGGCAATTAATGTCAGGATCAGGAAGCTATTTTCCTGTAATGACGTTTTGACCGCTTCAAAATTTTTTAATACAGTTCAGGAAAGGTTTATTCTTCGCTAAGGCCATTGTTAACATTTAGCTAAAGTAGGGTTTAGCGGCGGAAATTATTGACGGATTGTGAAGGTTTTTTGTCGGTAAGCTAAAATAGCGATAGAATTTAGTGACATAATAAGTCATCGGAGAAACGGCCGTAGGTAATAATTGACGACAAAGTATATATTTTTGTTGGACAATTTTGTCATTTCCTATAAAGTTGGACAACTATTAATTGCATTTTTTAGTTTTTTAAATAAATTATCGGTTAAGTTACGTAATTTGATCCAGATAAAGATAATAAAGTGGCCCAATAAATGATCTAGATTAATGGGTCGAAGTCTGGGTGAAAAATTAATCCCAATTAGTATGGACCAGACCCATATCGACCTTGTGATGGGGAAGCCCGATATGAAAGCTATATAAAGGTTAAGTTCTCCTGCAGTTGCTCATATCAATCGCAAGCATAAGGAATCTCTGACCCGTTAGGAGATTCCTTAAGTTCGGGGTCCAACAATATGTATTGAGAAAACTGTAGAAAGGCTTAAACTATGTGTCGGGAAACACTTTTCATAAAGGTCCCGGGAGATTCGTGATCGTTTAGAGTTCAGAATCGGCATTGAAATTAGAGATGGAACCGAAATCAGATATTCCGCATTAAATTCATTTTTAATCCTTTCATGTAGATCCTAGGTACGTAATAAGGTCTGTATTGTATATTACATGTGGTATCAGAGCGGTTACATGATTGAATCGCCAGAAATGAAGATTTTTCGGTTTTTCATCTCATATGGTTTTTCCTCGATTTTTGATTTGTTTTTCAGTTTTTAACATATATAATTATGTAAAAGTGGTATATACAAGGCTAGCTATGAAAAATAGGTCGAAAATGGGCCAAACGATGTGAAAAAGGGCATCTTGGGATGCCAGAAATCCCCTTCGGTGTAGGTGGGAGACGTAGACGTTGGCGCAGTGCACGCGCCCGAGGCTATTACAATGCGTGGGATAGCGCGCGTACGGTTAGGGGTGCCACATTGCTCCAACTAACGACGGACGCGCTGCACGTGCGACTTGCGACCCGCGCTCCCACGAGTGTGGGACGGGCCGTCCACGTGGCATGTCGGATGGAGGACACGTGGTAGTGAGTGCGTTGCACGCTCCACATAGTAGACTCGCGTCTGCGCATGGGTTACGAGTGTCCTGCAAGTGTCAGACACATTCGAGGCGCGTCAACACGGGTGTGTACGTCATGCTGACGTTAGCTGTAAGGGTGCCCTGGGGTGTTTTGGGTCAGTTTTCGGGTCCGGAAAATTTATAAAGTAAGTTTTTCCATTTTCTGGATTTATTTCATTAGTAATAAATTAAAGTTTAACTCCAGGAAAAGGAATTAAGGTATTCTGAATCCAATTTCAAGTGAATTTTCATGCTTGAGACATTTTATGAGGGAGATACATGAGGTTCTTGTGTCTTAGGCCTCATGTTTAGTGTTCAAGTTGCATGATAATCGATTGGAAAAGGAATTAAGACATTCTAAAGTCATTTTTTTAGTGAATTTCGTGCAATGAACTTGCCATAAGGGAGATACATGAGGTTTTCGTGTCTCGAGTAGTCAGTTCAGTATCCAGTGACGCACGATAGTCACTCTATTGAGATTTTTCTTTTACAAAATCTCAAATGAAGTTTTCAGAGAATGTATTCAGCACGAGTGTGTGACAATGAGATTGTGCATTCAGTTTTTTGCATTTATTGTTATTACATTGTCACATACTGAATGCCTATAAAGACTATGAGGATAACATAAAGAAGTATCCCTTGTGTTTGTGACCTTTTTGAGTACTGATGAGGATGTAGTCATCACAGTGGCCTTTTGAGTCAGTATTTTGAATTGTTCTGCTTACACGTTAAGGGATGTCTCTGGTCTCATGTTTGGTTATTCTACCCACAGGTATTGGCCTTAAATGAGATTTTAAGATGTACATAAAGGCATTAGATAGAGGAAAGTCATTGCTTGAATGATCTATTTGCCCATAGGTGGTAATGTCATGAGAGTTGATGATTTGTATTTGATCGCGACTCGTCGTTCGATCCGAAAATCGATCCTTAGAAACTGGTCAAAAATTAATAAAAATTTCAAGAGTGCAGTATAAGCTGAACCTCGGGTTGTCTCACTTTTTGGAACCGACGAAGAATGGTTTAAAGCTAGCCTAAGTCGAACAAATGCAATTAAAGCTAATAAAAAAGGGGGTTTTTGTTTTGTGAACGAAATTGAGAAAATTAACTAAATTAAAGCAAATTATAAGAAAAGATCTTTTTGGTATTTTGCAAAATTGAAATTAACGAAAACTTTGGTTGAAATCTAATTTGATAAAAGTCCTCTTGAAGACTGAGCTAGGCTATCACGGTTCGAAATAAATTTTTAGGGATAAATCCACTAAGTTTTCGAAAAATCAACCTTAAAGGACCCCTTAAGTCCAAGGAATTAATTAAACGACCATTTAATTAAAGCCTTGTTAAAAATCTTAGTGTGTAAAAATGGATACGTTCATGCAATTGGTCATTGGATCAAATACAATCGATTATATCAAACACAACCATGCAGATAAAAATCAGTAATACAATCACCAATGACATATATGAGACCTCATATATTTAAGCACAAAAGTTCTACATAATCCATACCCAAATAACAAAATATTGTTCAACACATGATTAAACCTAACCATGCTAATCTAATCATATCACTGCATCTCTAACCAAGAGTTTAACAATAATATAATTAAACGTTCAGACAATAATTGACTACTCCCCTTTTAAGCCCTCGATGAACTCAAGCCGGCGCTACATCTTCAAGAGGTCCGAAAACCTAGCTGCGCATAACTCCGGCGATGTCCATCACTGCTGTTGGAACTCCGGCGCTAAGCATGACTCCAACAACTGACGGGAAAGGTGGTGTGGCGTTGATGATGATCAGTGATGTAGGCGATGATGTGGAATTGTCACTGGCGGCTGCCGAATGCGAGTCTAGGTGTCTGTGTGGTGTGTTCGGTGGTGGAGAAGATGATGAAGACGATGGCGTGTTGTGTTCGACGACGGTGTCTCGATGATGGTTCCAGCCTCCTAATGACCTAATTCGGCAAAATATTTAAAGAACCGAGGCGGGCCGGGTCGGAACAGTGAGATAATTTCTATTAATGGTTCGGGTATCTGACTGGACGTTGCGACGTGTGAATTAATTCTCGTCGCGACGTGTGATTTGGCTTGTTCGTCGCATTGTGTAAATTGATGGACATCGCGACGTGTGGACTTGATTGGCTCGCCGCGACGTATTTGCGGCGTGTTGATGTATACGTCGCGACGTGTGATTTGTTCTGTTGATGCACCGCGACGTGTAATGGCTCACGACCTGTTGACTTCTTGGTTGA
>JANZXV010000003.1:13231239-13246697 GCA_027576455.1 Erythroxylum roigii
TAAAATTCCGTCGGTAAAATGATCGATATGTACCGTCGGTAAATTTCGTCGGTACACTTACCGACAGCTGTTTTAACAACGTCGTTAGCTGTCGGTAATTTTCCGTCACTATTTTACATTACCGTCGGAAAACATTCGAATTTCGTCGGTAATTTCCGTCGCTAAACGCCCTATTTCTTATAGTGAAGTATAAGCTAGGTTTTATTAATGGTACAATAAAGGTTTCAGAAGAAAATTTAGATGATGTTTTTTTAAAAAATAAAATTTAGATGATGTTAAGTAATAACAAATGACTTCTTATATAATTAGTTGAGACTTTTATGTGTACCTCAAATTTTAGAGAGATTTGAAATGAATTATATAGCAATGGGCTTCCAATCTATTAGTTATAGAGGCGTTTATCATCTAAATCATCTAGTAATGATAGCATATCTGTATATCACACTAACATGAAGAACTTCAGGGTGAATTGGTTGCTTTGGATCTAATTCCTCATTGTAATTGTGATTTTTAGAGGCATATGGAGGATATGGTAAACAGAACACGACTAATGTAATTTTTAAGGCATCTACAAGTTATAAGTCCACTACTATTAGAAGAACCATTGTCTTCAATGAGTAAAGCATATTCAATAGTATTGATGATTGATTTGCAAAGAGAGGTTAGTCAGAGTTTTATTGAATTTAGTAATGGAACAACATTGGTCTCGAAAGCATAGATTCAAAGTGGCAAGAGGGTTTTTAAAAAAGTAAAAAATAAAAGAGATAAATGGCATTATGATCATTGTCATCAAGTTGCATACACCAAGGAAAACTACTTTAAATAGCGACAACAAAAAAGGTTAAAGATACAAGGGCAATAAAAGCCGGCATCAAAGGTGATTGTAGCTGAAAAAGAAAATGGAAACACCTTTTCATATATATGAAAAGTTTTTTCTTTTTGAAACAGAACAAACTTCATTAAAGAAAACAAATAAAGCTCAATCATAAAGAGGCATCTACTCCCAAGCCAACAGGCTTTACCCAAATACACCCGATCCTAGAGCCTCTTCAGAGTTGAGAACAAGCGACAAAGCATCAACAGAAAGAACCGAAACAAGACAGCTGGGAATAGAAGTCCACACCAACCGGTTTGCATGAAATAGGGCCACCCGAGCTAACAGATGAGCAGCCTTATTGGCATTCCGTGAAGTCCACTGGAAGGACAAAGAATGGAAAGTATTCTTAAACGAAAGACAATCAGCCAAAACTGAGCCAACCTCAAGCAGATTAACAGAAGAAGTATTTAGAGAATTAATAGCTTCAAAACAATCAGACTCAATAATAATCTTATCTAAGTGTTGATCCTTAAGCCAAGAAAGAGCTTCTTTAATGGAAATAGCTTCAGCAAGGAAAGCATCCACACACCCAGGGATATGTCCCGATAGAGCCCGAACAAACCGACCCTGATCATCCCGCAAGACAGCACCAAACCCCGATCTATTTTCCCCTCCCAACACCGAGGCATCAACATTACACTTCAACCACCCCTGAGCAGGCGCACACCAAGAAAAACAATGAGAAAAAGAGCTATCAGAAACCTGCAATCGACCAAAAGCACAATTTGCTTCTTTCCAATTTGCTAGAAACTCATCAGCAAAAAAAAACAACACCAGCCGGAGCAGAATCCTTCTGCTCCCAACACAGCAAATTACGGTGGAACCAGAGGCTCCAACAGATCACAAAAAACCGAAGATTCAAAGAAACGTTCTGGCCAACTAAACCCGAAGAAATGTAGCTTCTAATGTCATCAACCTGCAAATTAATACCCGCAATACGCCAGACTTCGCGAGCAAATGGACAGGTAAGCAACACATGGTCTATAGTTTCTAACACACCACATCGAAGACAGGAGACGTCAAGAGGAACACCCCTGGCTAGCAGCCGCTGCTTACAGGGGATAAAGTCTCGCAATAACCTCCACAAAAAATCCTTAACCTTCGGAGGAAGAGGAGCATTCCAAAGGGAATTCCAGTTGCCATCAACCACAAAAGAAGAAATAGAAGAAAACAGACTAGTAGCAATTCTATATCCGGATTTCACACTATAAACACCATCTCTAGTAAAATGCCAGCAGAAACAATCAAAAGGCAAAGACGAGGAAATAGGGATTTTAAAGACTTGCAAAGCATCCTCCGGGGTTAAAATGCCGTTAACAAAAAAAGAGTCCCACCCCGAATAATCCGAAGAAAAAAGGTCACTAACCTTCAAATCCTCCATACCAGGCAACGGATCAGAACGCACATAAAAACCATCATCACAATTCAGCCAAGGATCTTTAAAGACTGAAATTGAAACACCGTCACCCACCCTCCATCTGACGCCCTTCCCCAGCAATTGTTGGGCGGAGAAAATGCTCCTCCAAATAAAGCTAGGGTTTCGCCCTTCACCCGCTTGCAGAAAAGAACAATTGGGGAAATATCACGCTTTGAACAGCTTGCTCGGTAACGAATTCGGATGGGTCAAGAAACGCCAACCCTGCTTACACAACATCGCAAGATTAAAACAATATAAATCCCGAAAACCCATACCTCCCATCTTCTTCGGAGTGCAAAGCCGTTCCCATTTGGCCCAGTGAATTGACGAACGGTTACCAGGGGAGGATCCCCACCAGTAGGCATTCATCATCCTATGTAAATCGTCACAAACCCCTTGAGGAAGAAGGAAGACGCTCATACAGAACGTAGGGAGGGCTTGAGCGATAGTTTTGAGAACGACCTCCTTACCTGGCTTGGAAAGCAGACGATTGGTCCAGCTCTGAATACGTTTGCTAAGCCGATCCTTCAAAAACGCAAAGATTTGATTTTTATTACGCCCAATCAGAGAGGGGAGACCCAAGTACCGCCCATGGTCGATCGGATTCGAAACGCCCAAGATCCCCTTCGCCGCCTGCCGCACGTCCTCCGTCGTGTTAGAACTAAACATAATCCCCGATTTTTGATAATTTATCGCTTGACCCGACGCTCTCTCATAAATGGTGAGAATCCGCTTAACATTATGACACTCCGCCGACGATGCTTTAAAAAAGAAAAAGCTATCGTCCGCAAAGAATAGGTGCGAAACACTGGGCACTCCTCTGCAGATGGTGATGCCGTGGATATCACCCCGGGACTCCGCCGTTCGCAAGAGAGCTGATAACCCTTCAGCACAAAGAATAAACAGATAGGGGCTAAGTGGATCTCCCTGTCGGAGACCACAATAAGGGGTTATTGGGCCCATATGTTGACCATTAAAAACAACAGAATACTGGACAGTAGACACACACAGCATTATCCATTTAACCCAACGAGCAGCAAAACCCAGCTTAACAAGAATAAACTCAAGATATCCCCAGTCGACTCTGTTGTAAGCCTTGCTAATGTCAATCTTGAATGCTACATCCCCAGTAGAGCCCCGACCTTTATTCTTCAAATAGTGAACAAGCTCGAAAGCAACCATGATATTATCAGAAATAAGTCTGCCTGGGACAAACACGGACTGCAAAGGGGATATAACCTGAGGAAGAAGAGCCTTAAGACGATTGGCCAGAACCTTGGCAATGATTTTATAAACTACATTACAAAGGGCGATAGGCCGAAGGTCCTTCATATTACAAGGTTTATCTTTCTTCGGAATGAGAACAATATTTGTATGATTTAGTGAATCTGGGAATACACCATTCTCTAACCACTGCTGACTCTGGGAAAAAATATCATCGCCCACCATATCCCAACATTTTTGAAAAAAAGCTAGGTTCATGCCATCCGGACCAGGCGCTTTATCAGGATGCATATTAAATAAGATGGAGAAGATTATAAGAATGTTGAAGAGAGAGGGTGTGATACATATACAAAACCAGAACAATAGAGAGAGCGGCATCCATTTTGCTAATAAATTGAATGTTTCTAGTATTTGTTATGCTAACAATGTATGGCTAGGTTTGTGGGTTATAAACACTAGGGCCACCGATTACATATGCCTAGATTCAACCTTTTTTTTTGTAAATTAGAGTTGTTTCCTAAGCGCTTGACTGTTTTCCTTCTTGATGGTAACTCTAGTAAAGTCATATACATCGGAGACAGAGACTTTTTGACAAAAATTTTATTGAAAGATGTTTTATTTGTTCCACATTTCAAGTCCAACTTACGTTTAGTTAGTAAATTGATAAAAGACCAAAATCTAGCATTAGTCTTTTGTTATAATCTTTGCTTATTTTAGGACCTTGAGAATTGAAGAGTCTTGGCTATTAGGAAGGAAAAGGAGGGGATGTAAATGCTAGATGTGAAAAGTTTTCCAACATTTTATAGATGATATTCTTAATAACTTTCATATAAACAATAGTTACAATACTCTTCATTTTGATATGTACTTACCTACACACAAAGTTGAGAAAATAAAATGGAATAAGTGAATGGTTTACAATCTCATATAGATTATTTTCTGTATTTTCAAATGCAAATGCAGGTTTATAGTATTCTAAGTTAGGACCTATATCTGTTGATAGACTGTATCATATCCATTTTTCAAACGAATCTTGAAAGAAAATTATCTGTGTCATATTTATCCTTTGGCTATGCAAACTATGCATGTTTTTTAAGATAATCATATAAGTTATAATAAATTTTCTATCCTAGTTCATGTAGATCTTTGGGGTCATTATGTTGTTACTTCTATTATTGAAGCTAAATATTTTTAATAATAGTTAATGACAAAAATCAAATTGTGTGGACTTATATGTTAAATCAAGATAACTAAGTGTCTACTATATTGAAATGGTTATTATTGCCTTAACAAAAACTCAATATCAAATAGGAATTAAAGTAATTAGGAAAATTTATGGTAGTAAGTTTATTAATGCAAATTATAGTGAGTTTTTTAAAGGTAAAGACATTATCCATTAAAGACCTTGTTTACACACACCAAACAACTTAATTTTGCTAGAGCTTTAATGTTTCAATCAAAAGTGTCTAAGAATTTATAGTCCAAGTGTGTTTTTACTGCAACTTACATTTTGAATAAGATTCCTTCAAAAGTGTTATCTTAGAAAATTCCTTTTAAGATATTAATAGGACAATTACCTATAAATGACCATTAAAAGGTGTTTGGATGTCTTTGCTATACTACTGCTTTACCTTACAAAGACAAATTTGATGCTCGATCTATAAAATGCATTTTTTTTTGATTACCCAAGGGTCAAAAGGGATATAATTTATGTGATTTACATAATATCAAAATTTGTTGACAAAGAAGATGTATTTCATGAAAATGTGTTTCCTTTTGACTATATTACATAACACATTTTTTTACTTATCTTTTCATATGATTCCAAACATGGAAATTCCAATTGTTTCTTCCACTTCTACACCAACAGACCATATTACTCAATTCTAGCCTAAAAACCTAAATATTACATCATCGGACAATCTTAATGAGATAGACACCACGCCTAATTTGCTATAAAATGATGTGTTCCCTTTAATAAGAAAAAGCCATAGAAGAAACCTAAATGGTTATAGGATTTCATGTGTAATGTTACTTCTCTTTCCATCAACAGTCAATCACTTCTTTGACACCAATAGGATCCAAATGATAACAATTTTTCATTCTCTTTATTTTCTTTTACTTTTGTTGTTTATTCATACTTATGTGCAACTTTTATTACTAATCAATGTTAAGAGTTTCGTACCGCACTGACCGAAAGGTACCGTACCAACCGAAAAATGGTACAAAACTCGGGCTACAACAAGTACTTTCTAGGACTTGAGATTGTCATATATGTTTAAGGTACTTTTCTAAGTCAAGGTAAATTTGTTCAATACATTTTGGTGGTAATTGGACTTAGTGATTTAAAGGATGCACAATCTCTTCTTCTTAAAGGATTGTAGTTATCAACATATGATGGTTATTGTATAAGGAGCCAAAGTAGTACAAGAGGTTAATTAGTTAATTATTATATCTTGATCTTACTAGACCAAATGTGAGTTGTGCATTTCATTATCCGAGTCATTTAGGTTTTAATCACATATATTGCTCTTTGGAAAAACTTCATCGTTTGCGGTATCTCCATACAATTGTTCATAAAGGATTTTTTTTTTTACGTTAATGATTTTAAGCTTGTCGCATATTTTGATGTAGATTGGATTGCTTTTAGTATAACTCAAAATTCATTGTCTGAGTTTTGTTTGTTTGTTAGTGGAGCTTTAATCTTTTGAAAGACTAAAAAATATAGTTCTATTTCGTGGTTATTTGTTAAACCTGAATATTGAAGGATTATTGTCTTTGATTGTGAGCTTACTTATTTACTAATTTTCAACAGCTGCATAAATTCATTCCTTTTTATTGTGACAATCAAGCAACCATTCACACTATTACCAACTTGATTTTCATGAGATGACCAAACATGTTTACATTGATTGCCATATTATTCATTATCATTTTAAGTAAGGTTTTGTTCAACCTTTGTTTGTTCCCTTTTTCACATAATTAATTGATATTTTTATCAAATATTTAACTAGTTAACTACATCATAATCAATGTGTCAAATTGAGATTGTTCGATTCTCCACAAATTTCAAATTAGGTAGAGAGAAGAAGCGAGGTTATCAAACTACTGTGTTTAATTGTGCATTTTATTATTTAAGACTATTTTCATTTTTTTTTCCCTATTTGGCTTACAAAGTTTAAGTTTAAGTTTTTCCTTGTAATCAAATATCTAAAAGTAAAACTTCTCTAAAAAATTATGGAGAAGTTTCTGAAAATGGGATGCCTTGCATGTGAGGATTTTGTTCATTTACCAGTGATATATACTCTTACGTTTTATTACTTGAGGTAAATGTATAACTTCCTTTTTTTTTTGTTGGAACTCTAAAGATCTTAGTTTGCACGTAAAATGTAAAGATTCAAATCTTGATTGTTTTTAGAGATTTCTAATTGACTTTTTCCAATATTTGGTGAAAACCATGTCCCTTCGGGAATAAACATGTACGTATGCGTGGTAGTTAACAAATCCATCCCAATCTAAATTTTAAACACGTTCCTTTTTTATAGAATTCTATCATCTTGGAACCATTACCATTCCATCAAACTACCCTTTTCTCCTGTGTGCTATATTGCTCATTTTCTTAAAGATTAGACTCTGTGTATGTTTTCCTGTAAAAGATAATTTCAAAACGTCACGTTTAGAATGGCTCAAGATGTATATTTAATAAAGCACCATTGAATTTTATATAGAGTCGGTCAAACATTGAATTAAGATTTTTGACATATTGCAGCTAGTTGGGAATTATACTTGCTTCAATATTTTTTGTTATTATCTTGAAGATAATGTTTAATATGGATAGATAATTTAGTATATATTCATGGCTTTAGATATCATTTTCATAACAAGTGAATATTATGTTTCCTTTTTTCTTTCAGATCCGTTATTTGACTTGCCAACTTCCAAGTGCGCAAGTTTTGTGAATCTAGATCCTCTGTCCAATATTATGGTGTCTTATTGTGTCTAATAAATCTCGGTCATTTATTTATGTGGGACCCGCATGAGGCCTATATGAATCTCGCAAAATAAATGGCTGAGATTCTATATATGAGACAGAATAAGACAGAGGATTTAGTTTCAAGTTTTGTGTTCGGGTAAGGTAATATGTTGTTTACCTTCAGTTAGTCGATAAGATTAGGTAAGTGAGAGTCTCAAATTAGCAACAAATAATCCTAAAACAAGCACTATCCACTAGCAGGGAGCCAGTTCTGGATTAGCAAGAACAAGAGCCATTTGCGAGGTTAGCATGTAATTTGAATGTCCAAGGTGGAATCAACTTGGGCATATGACGGAGATTTATATACATATATATTTATCCATACGCTTATGGTAAGCATGTAAATAACGTATTATGGTAGATGCCTATCAGCAGTCATCATTCATCCACAGCATATGTACGTACGTACAATATAAAAACTTGCACGAAAACAAAAAGAAATATATTTGGTTCGATCAAGATGGCGTGAGCACCCATGAATTAACCAAACAAGCTGTAATTGCATTATTTTAATTATGTGGGAAGAACATTACAAATAGAATGGGGTATCGCCAATCCTTGTCATTAACGTCCTCCTGAGTGTCTGTCCAGCTATTTCATTAATCGACAAAGCTGTAAGTCTAAAATTTAGAGACATAATCAGAAAACTAAGGATTGGATATACTCACTAAAGATTAATGAGCCTTATTCCAGATAGCATTACAGAACATTTCTTCCGTCAAATTAAGCAGATTAGTATTCAAGTCATCAACAACCCCCAAAACAATTTTCAACATTGTGTACGTTTTCAATTGTTGAATGAACATCACACAGCTCGCAGTTGTCAAAACAGAAAATAAGTTAGAATTAACAAACCTCAATGACTAGTTTGGGATAATAGAAAATTGCCACAAGGCACATAATTATTATTTGACAAACTTAACGTTTCTTACAAGTTCTAGCTAGGACTGTGGTACAATAACACGACATCCCAATAATCAATCAGTGATACGATGCTGACGAAGTTCGTCACTTAGCATTGCTTCCAAGTTTAAACAACGCGGTACCCCTTTAAAAAAGATCGGAAATTGTGAAGTTTATCCAATAATGAGGAACCTGAAACATTCATATTTAGCTGACCAGACGAGTTATGATAAAGAATATATAAGAGCCGGAAACTAAAAGGAAAATGACTAGTCCATGCTTTAATGATCCTCCAATGTCATGACGCAAATCCAGACAGCCAGCGTTTAGCTGGAAACGGAACATTGAAGAATTGTGAGTATGGTCCAATACATGCATCAGTTTTCCCCTATCCTTAAAGGTGTTCTCCACAAAATAAGGTTCGACGAATTCATATACACAAAAGGGTTTGACGTTCTAATTTTCTTGGAAGATAAAGAAAGAAAATTATTCCTTAAACTTGGTGTGAACTCCTTGACTCCAATCGAGCCGGCGAAATAGAATAATCTTATTTACATGCATGTCGTCTTGAACATCACCTTACTGTTACAGTACCACCCATAATTCAGTTTTACCATCCCACACTAGCTTACAACATGTTTGTTAGCTATATGATCTTTTTTCATTAAGAAAACAAATCCAATGAATATATGGTTTTAGATGTCTTAAATGTGCTACTCAAATTAGTTTTGCTAATTGATAAAATATATATTGAATGTAGAATTATTTGCACCTAAAAGATTTTAGTTGGTAAAAATTGAAAATTACACATTAATTCCGACGATAATGTATTGATCTAAAAAAAATTTTGTTAAAATTTTATTTCATTGATCATAATGAAGTTAAATAAAAATTAAAATTGATAATACTTTTTATTATCAGCAATTTGTGATTATAATATTATAAATTTTATTATTCCATCTGTTTTATTAAAAAAAAAAAGAAAAAACTAAACAATTGTGTGAGGAATTGTAAATTCATGATTGACATTATAAGAGAAAGGAATACATTATAAAAAAAACATCTCAACTAAGCGATGAATGACGTTATAAGAGAAAGGCAAACATAAAAAAGAGAGGAGAAAAAAAACATCTCAACAAGTAAAGCATGATGAGACTCTACTCCGAGTTATAGCTAAAATGTATGGATCTTTTTCTCTTCGTGATCATGCTAATTAAAGAAAATAAAGAATGTGGGCGTCATGGCACTAGTTCTACTAACCCACTCATTGGGATGTTGAAGTGTTGATTGCAATCATTATTATCATCTCTGGGTTTAGGCACCTCCGATTAGGGAAATCTGAACACAGTAACTAGCCGATTGGAGTTGGCTGACGGACTAGAAGTCGACATTTTCTTTTGTGTAAGAATTACGAAACGTGGCAAGAAGTGCATGGTTCATTGGGTGCCTGAAAAAGTGGCTAATCTTTTGAAAAATAGTGCTTGTAGTGGACTCCAGAACGTGAGACTAACACTCAGGCTTTTAGGTTCACATGTGCAAAATATCATAGCAGGAGACTCGTTATCAATCACCTGATCATTTGACCGCCGCAAGGATCGATCTCATTCTTCCCCATTGCGCTCGCTACCATCATGATTAACCTAGTAATCACATATAGATTAACAATTAACTTAATATTTTCATCTTGCCTATTCTGTAAACTGTGAATGAGACTATTAATTATAATACAAAAACATGTTTTAGAATCGTTTTTTAGTCTTCACATGTGATTATGTCGGCGTACATGCATATTCCATTGGTAAGATATTTATTAAAAGTAATACATTAAATTCCCTACTCAAATTGTAATATTTTACATTAATTACTTATTAAATTGATTTAACCATTTAAAGATGAGTTTTGACTTTAGTTTACTTATTATTATTTAGAAGGGACCTAAATTAACTTATTCAAGAGTGAAAATAAGTTAACAAACTTATGTTATTATTATATTTAAGTAACTAAATCCTTAATTTTCTTCATATATATACATAACCAATTTTGAAGATCTGCTTATGAAATGGATAATATGACTTTTTTAACTATCCCATAGTTCTGCGATACAAAGTAATAAATACCTTGCTTGTCCCGGAGGAAGAGCTCCATAACTGAAAGCGGTGGTTCCGAATGACTTTCTAAAAGTCCGAAACAAGCAAACGGCAATTATGGAGTGACCAAAAGCTAAGCTAAAGAAATTGGAATCTCCAAACCAAAGCTGGCTCTTTTATACGTGTGAACTCGAATTTGCCATGACCCCACCATCATCTACACTTGTTTCCCACCATTTTATATTCCCTCAAACCCATTATCGCCATCTTGCTTCCACAACACCTTCTGCTCCTCACACACTTGACACTTATCTTTCTATATATATGTGCCCATTTTCTCGTGTATTAGTCTCGGAACAAGGTTAATCCAAATCAATCCTTGTCTTGCAACAGATAGATCTGAAGCTCGTTATCTCTCTCAATCAACATTACAAACTCATCTGTTTCTTTATCCCTCATGTATAAGAAGATGGTGCTCATCAGGCAAGGCATTGCCTTGCTCACATTGGCTTTGTTGGCGTTTGAGACCAAGACATGCTTCTCCCAGGTGATATCGAGAGCAAGTTTTCCTAAAGGTTTCACCTTTGGGACAGCTTCTGCTGCTTTTCAGGTATGAATCGTTTTATTAAACTCGTTTATTGTCTCTTCGAGTCTTAATAACAAACAAAAAGCGCATTTTTTCTTTTAATATTTAGCAAAAACGAGAAACTAACCCCTTAATTCGCCTCCATCTCTACTAATCCCTTGACTTGCAGTCCTTAGAGCTGGTTTCTGGTTTTCTCACTTTCTAGTAATCAATACTTAAGATTATTTTTTCCATCACGACACAACCTGCCATTATAGATCATGTTATACTCCGGGCTCTTGTAGTTGTCTGATAAGAAACTGATACCTGGATACGTCTTTGTGATAGTGCAGTTGCAACCACAATATTCTCATATGGATATTTCACATTCAAGGAGTTACAAAATCAAATCCTTTTCTGTTCTAATCTGAGGATAAACTTTGCCAACATGTAAGATATTCAGTTACAGTAAATAATGGCCACGAACTCGAGCAACAGCTACGTACTCGGACCGTCATCGGGGACCTGTTACCGTTCACGGGTTTCAAGTTTCTTGTTGTTTTCCTTAAAAATATGGAATCTCTGTTACATTTCTGTACTAACTTTGGCCTCCGTGTCAAACTTTGGTCTTTATCCAATATTCGAGGCATATAGATAGAATTTGTACTAACTTTAATCGATTTTTTTGTTGGCATACATACTACATTTAACTTGATTATAATTTTCTTATCAGGTAAAAAGAAAACCTAATATAATTTTGTCAATGTTTTAATTATCTACTTATAAGTGATGAATAAATACTTATTTTGCATGGTTATATCATGAGATCAAAGAAAATGGTTAATATTTTTTAAAATAATAAATTTTGTATTTAGATTTCAATAATTAGACAGCTTATGTAAATTGTTTTAGATACCTATTTCATAATATTATCTTTGTCGAATTTTGCTTTTGTACATGTTGCTAATTAAATAGCCCGTAATTTTAGTTGATCAAGTTCATAAAATTAGACTATGATTGGGCGTTCATTTAGCTTTCAGTTCCCATGGTTCTTTCTTGAACGAGGCAACTAGCAGGCTAATCATGACACTCCACATATTTAGAATAGTTTATGGAATAATTTAAGCAATGTAAGATTGTTAATTTCACTCGGAGTGTCTCGTTTGTTCTAAACTTTAAAAAACGTCATTAAATGTCATGATGACTTCTCTAAGTTGAAATGTTCAGTTTGACACACCCCTCTCCTATAAACTAAAAATTTTACTACTATTTGCTGTTATATCATCTTCATTGATAAGGTTTGGTGTAGATATGACATGATGGGTTATTTATACTGTTTGCAGGTCGAAGGAGCGGTCAAAGAGGATGGAAGAGGACCAAGTATCTGGGACACATTTTCACATACCTTTGGTATTGTTTTCTTAGAAATCAAAGATTACTACATTTAATTTGACCTCGCGTTTTGTTAAGTAAGAGATCTAATCTGTTGGCGTGCTGTGCAGGAAAAATAATTGACTTCAGTAATGCTGATGTCGCTGTGGATCAGTATCACCGTTTTAATGTATGTCTTCTCGTAAAATTACAGTCGCGTCTAACGGCATGGCAGCCATGTTAAGATGCAGCGAAACAAACCGGATATTGTTCTTGTGTACATTGGCTTTTTAATAAAAAGATCACCTTGTGGGTTAGGGTTATGACTCCGTTGTTGCTTTGCAACAGGAAGATATAGACCTTATGAAGGACATGGGCATGGATGCCTACAGATTCTCAATTTCTTGGAGTCGAATCTATCCCGGTACGTTTGCTATTTAACAATATCATGTCAACAGTAAGGTCTCCTGCTTGTCCGGATCCGAAAAGCTGAGTCACTAGTAACATTCAGATAATAAAAAGGTCTCACATGCAACTTCTATACAGATGGAACAGGGCAAATCAACCAAGCTGGAATTGACCACTATAACAAGCTCATTGATGCTTTACTTGCTAAAGGTTTCTTTCTACCTAGCCTTTCCTTGGAATAATTCACATGCCTTGATCAAGAAAATCAGGTTAAGAACGTCATGATTAAAGATTCCATTACCAGAAGTCGACTAAGCCTTCAAATTGGCTACTACGTGTATGCGCAGGAATTACGCCGTATGTGACTCTGTACCACTGGGACCTTCCACAAGCCTTAGCTGATAAATATAATGGATGGCTTAACCCTCAGATAGTGTAAGGGCCATTCTTAGTCTTATTGTCATGTTTGCAAACTATGATGCTTTTTGACCTAAGACTTTCCACAGGAATGACTTCGCCGTCTATGCAGAGACTTGCATTCAGAAATTTGGTGACAGAGTAAAGCACTGGATAGTCTTCAACGAGCCTCATACATTCACCGTACAGGGGTATGATGCAGGTCTACAGGCTCCAGGACGATGCTCCATACGTTTAATGTGCGGTGAAGGAAACTCGGCAACTGAGCCTTACATAGTAGCTCACCATGCAATTCTTTCTTATGCAACTGTTTCAGATATTTATAGGAAGAAATATAAGGTAAAAAAAGGGGTAAAAGAATACCGAATTAAGAAGAAAACTATATTTTGATCAACTAAAATCCGAAATTTGGATTTTTTTTGAAGTCAAAGCTTTCCACGAAATATTTGCAGGCAAAGCAAGGTGGAATACTTGGTGTATCATTTGACGTTATTTGGTATGAGCCAGCAACAAACTCCACAAAAGACATTGAAGCTGCAAAAAGGGCACAGGAATTTCAACTTGGCTGGTATCCATGCTAACTAAGACGCTCTGTTCTGGCTTTTTTATATGTCCTTAACATTAAAAAAAAAAGATAGCATATTTTGGCTTCTTGACTTTGATTTTTTTTCCCCTCTTGTGTTCCTGTCTCCAATTTGCTCTATTTTAGTTCGTTTTTCTTAAACTTATGTTGTTTTCCCCACGCTAGGTTTCTTGACCCTTTGATGTTTGGAGACTATCCAAGCTCAATGAGAACCAGAGTTGGAGACAGGCTGCCTAAATTTTCCAAATCTGAGTCTTCTCTTATTAAAGGGTCATTGGATTTTGTTGGAATCAATCACTACACTACCTGGTATACCAAAGACAATTCAACTAACATAATCGGTTTTCTTCTTAACGACACTCTTGCGGACACTGGAACCGTATCCCTCCGTAAGTTGACTGCGATCCATAAAATATAGTTCCACCAACACTGTTTCTTTTTAATCTTGATCAGTACATTTTGAAAATCAACTTCTAGTCCCTCTAACTTGGCCATTAACTAAGGGTAATACGTGTTCCTTGCAGCCTTCAGAACTGGAAAAGCCATTGGTGACAGGGTAACTCATAAACACTAACCAGTCTAGATTTACTTCTCGGTTTACTTATCCTGACTAATATAAATCATACAACATTGCAGGCAAATTCAATATGGTTGTACATAGTACCTGAGGGCATGAGAAGCATCATGAAATATGTCAAGGAAAGATATGGCAGCAGCCTCCCAGTTTACATTACAGAAAATGGTAAAATCTTTTAAGGCCATCAAAAAATTATCAACAAATCAAAGGAGGCTCGGAAAATCTGAAGTGTCAAAGACACGCTTTTGTTTCTGTTATTTCTGTAAGGATAGTTTCTTGTTGCTTCCAGGAATGGATGATCCAAACAGCATCTTTATCCCCTTAAAAGATGCTCTGAAGGATGAGAAGAGGATCAAATACCATCATGACTACCTCTCCAACTTGTTGGCTTCCATCAAGTACGAAATCTTCACATATACTTCCATACACGTCTCTTGTTTGTTGATCACAAATTGAGATGGTCCAAATTTTGCAGGGAAGATGGGTGTAATGTGAAGGGATATTTCGTATGGTCCTTCTCGGATAACTGGGAGTGGTCAGCTGGTTATACTTCAAGGTTTGGTCTCTACTTCGTGGATTACAGGCACAACCTGAAGAGATACCCGAAGGCCTCTGTTGAATGGTTCAAGAATTTCCTTTCTAGTTGAATACTTCAAGTTTAGATTGGCAAAGAAAAACACAGATTTACACCACTAGGATATGTGTAGGCACACCGCACACGACATTGTCTAGGCATGATTCTTTCAACCAAATTGAAAATAAATTTAATTCATCTGCTGCAATTTCATTGTAAATGAATGTTTATTATAGTTGAAATCAGAAGAATGAAGAAGAAATATGTGATTGTAAATTTTCTTTCGCTCAAGTTTTTAGTATCAAAATATTTTTCTGCTTTCATACTCATACCAGGACCATTTTCAGTTGGTAGCCCAATTTCAATTTAGCTATTGAACTCATTAATCATTCCAAGTGATCAATGGCTTATTATCGACTCGT
>JANZXV010000003.1:13246797-13259246 GCA_027576455.1 Erythroxylum roigii
TTTTCTTTTGTGTTCAACCTTGATTCTTCTTGATTAATGAGTTTGAGAATGAATAAGTTGAGCGCTTCTTTCATCTTTTTTCTTCGTGCATATGTCTTCAAATTGGAAATATCTTTACTTGGCTCGGGATCCAAGTTTGGCATGATTACATCACCATCTTTAGTTGCTACGAAAGAGTTGGCCACTTTCTCCTTATCACAAAGGGGGGCCTTTAATTCCATTGTCGTCAACATATATAATTTTAGGAGTTCCTTCAGATCTTTCCTCCTTTGCACCTGATTCCTTTCTTTTTTCTTCTCTTCCTTCCTTCTCCTTCATTGTTACCTGACTATTGCTTCGCTGACTGTTAGACTCATTGTGATTCTTCTCATTTCCTTGCCCAGATCTTCCTTCAATATGTAATTTATTACTTGAATCTGAGTTGGCCTTATTTATCTCCTTAGAAACATCTCCCACCTTATTCTTAGGTTTCCACATCTTCACTGTCCCTTTCTTCATTGGCTTCCAGGAGTAAATCATCCTAATTTCATCCTCCACCAGCATGCCACTTACCCCATATCTCATAATTTTTACCGTCTCTGGTAGCTCCTTTTCCAGTCCAACCTCCAAACAAACTCTGGCAAAACCTATCCTCCTCAGTACAATAGTATTTTTATCTAAACTTACAGGTCTACTGGTAGCACTGGCTAATCCTACAGCTTACCAATACTCCAATGGTACTTTATGCACATTATCCCATACTGGTAAAGAAAACAGTTTGTTTCTGTCAAGAGAAACCCCCAATCTCCATCTCTTAATTATCATAAGTCTACCATACACATGCTAGGGGGCCTAAATTGGCCACCTTCTGTGTCATTTCCTCAGAACTAAATCTGAATACATAGAACTTATCTTCACTAATTAAAATGTTCACCAAACCAAATCTCTTTTCACGTTTGGTTGGCCCATCCTTGGACCACTGGGAAAGTTGGCCTTTTATCCACAAAGAAACCCAAAACAACTGCTTGCCACTTCTTTGCTCCCAGCTAAAGTACTTCAGTAGCAGGTAAAATTGGTCTGAAACTAACATGTTCTATATATTGTAGCTTCCCAAGTGAGTCTAGGTCACCTACCACTTTGCACTAAGTCTGCTTTGATCTACATTTTATTGTCGTTGAAGGTTAATTCGTTAGCTTCTTGGCTCTTTGTAGTGGAGGCAAATTTGTCTTCTCAAAGTTGCTAGCTTGTAGCTCAAAGAAGGGTTGGGTGAGGATTGGGTATTGGTAGAGTTGTTGAAGATGTTGGATTTTTAATGTCTGGTAGTTTCAAGCTTCTTGGTTATGGATCCAACGATCAGGAAGACTAGTGTCTGGGATGCGAGAGGAGTAGCCATTTTGTTACCTTTGACAGTAACTCTCTCTCGTCAACTTTTAGATATGATATTTATGCAAAATTGGTAAGATTGTATTTTTCTCACACATCTTATTTTTTAAGTGGGTAAACAATCATAATCCTTTTTTTTTTTAATTTTCTTAGTTCTCTTCTCTTGCAAGTTTAGGAGAAATTCCTCCTCTCCAAAATTAGGTTTCTGTCATAAACTTATAGAGTCCAAAACAGGTAATTAATCTAAGCCTCCACCAACGGTTCTATCACTTGAAGAGTAGATGAAACTCAAATCACATAAAATTATGTTGAGTTCAAGACTTAGTTGAGAAAATAAGTTAAATTTCAATTTTAGTATGGGGATTAAAGATTTTCTATACTTCAATTTTAAGGATTGGGTGGTTGAGATAAGAAAGATACACATTATAAGTAAGAGTTATTATTGGTCTTTTACTATAAAATAATTTTTTAATTTTTATATCATTTATCAAGTGTGTGTTTTATTATTTCATTATCAACTTTAAGAAAATTTGAGGTAATTCTTTTCAAATTTGATTTAATGAAAATGGAAATTAAGGATTAAAAATTACATCATCTTCCAAAATTGCTTTGTTTTAACCAAAAATATCCATCGTCACTTAAGAATTATCTACATAGTCGTAGAGTTTGTTTGGTTAAGCTTTTGGAGAGAGGAAAAGTACTTTTTCTATTGCAAAAGTTATTTTTAAGAAAATTAGATATTTGGCCGTAAATTTAAAAGTATTTTTTAATAGTAATAACTTTTTTTAAAGTTAAAATATAGCGTTTTAAGAAGCTTAAATTTGAAGCTTATTTTAACTTTTTCGGATATATTTATTTGTGTCCCTAACGTTTATAACATATCAAACGTTTAGATGTTCGGTTCATCCCAATCTATGCTGGAAGAGACAAAAGTTGCTTATTTATACTGTATATCCTCCTCTTCCGTCATCAAGGAGGCTCGTGTTTCATTTTCATTTTGATTGGGAAACTAACCAAACCCATGGCAACCGCATCAAGTATCTCCTTTTCTTTCTTTTCTTTTCTTCTGCTCTGTTTGATTTTGTAATGTGATTCTACGTGATGATTTGAAATCCCTAACTCGGATTACCGATTCCATCATCATTTCAAAACAAATCCGTCTGCTTGTTTTTGGGTAAATTCGTCGTATTCCCATATCATGGGTAAATTTCTCTGATTACACAATAGTACCATATATTACACTGGCGTTGCTCTATTTAAATGGTGTTCTAAACTAACGTATCTTAATTGGAGAAATTACACCTACCTGTATCTTCGATGTATTTACATACTACCTCTCTGCAAAATGCTAGCATGTTACTTTTTTTTTTGGTCTTAGACCAAGGTATTTACCGGCGGACCCAGTGACTAATCCCCTCGTTGGTTTGTAGACACCTCATAGGGTGGGACAGTTGGCCCAAGGATTTAAGGCTGCTCCATACCCAAAGTCAAGGATCGAACCCCTGACCTTTGATTAAGGATGGATGAGTCCCTACCACTCAACCACACCTCTTGGGTTAGCATGTTCCTTTAGTTTATGTGTTTTTGGGATGTTTTTATCTGTTTCTAGTTCTATACTGTGGCAGAATAATATAAGGTGGTGCCGTTTGTTGTTCTTGTTGTTGTCTATTGTTGGTTTTCAGATTATGTAGTTAACCTCTATTTTATGGGACTTACAGTCTCGTTTAAGTTAAGGGAGGACCATAGGAAGCAAATTGAAATGGAGGAAGCGCGAAAAGCCGGGCTTGCTCCTACTGAGGTTAACGAGGATCGAAAGGAGATCAATCCCTATATTCCTCAGTATATGTCTCAGCCCCTTTGTATCTTAATGGTGAAAAGCTTGTAAGCAAATCACATGCTTGAGTTTTTCACTTTGCTATGAGCTCAACATGCTTTTCATATGCTGCTTGAATCTTAAACTTGTATTTTCTTTCTTTCTCTATCTTCTAGAGCTTGAAACATCAATGGAAATGGAACTCAAATCCAAACTACACCAAATCGTGGTATGATAGAGGAGCTAAAGTTTTCCAAGCTGAGAAATACAGAAAGGGTGTATGTGCAAAGTAAGTAAATCCTCTTCCTTTGTCTTTGCATGTGTATGCGTTTGATTAAGTATATATGCACTTGCCTGCACTGCATGTGCAGACATAAGATATTTGTTACATGTATGGGTGAGTGGTAGCTTTCTTGAGTTCCATAAATTTGTACCTATCAGTGAACCTTTTTGCATTGACATGAATAATAGTAGTTACTACGACATGATTATTAAGAGGACTGAAAGTTTAAATTTTCCTTTTGTTTGCTTATTTCAGCTGTGGACCCATGACCCATGATGCAAAGGCATGTATGGAAAGACCCAGGAAAGAAGCGTTTGGATATGTACAATTCAGCCAAAGAAGCAATACAAGATCCATTCTTCGCTAAATTGTTTTTCTTGTCATGTGAATGATATGAACAGTAAGAGAAACTACAGATGGTGTTGAAAAGAAACAGAGAAGCTTTTAATATTTACACTTATCAAGCTAGGCTATGAAATTGTAGACAACAAGGTTTTATGATTGCTGATGCAAGCTGTAATTTCTGTAGTTATTAATAGATGACTCGTATTTTAGAGTGAGGAACTTGAGTGGTAAGCGATCCACTTTCTTAACTTCTTTTGATAATTCCAAACTACTACTTCCTCCTATTGTTTTTCATGGTGCATAGAGATTCACTTTGTTTATGCGCTCATATCATATTCACATAAACAAACATACTCATTTCTTTCTATATAATTTACACATTTAGTGCACCTAAAGATGTAGCTGCACATCTTCATATTATTGTCAGGCAACTCTAGTCATATAGAAAGGCTTTGCCACTAAAATTTTTCACAAAACTTCCGATTTTTTTATAATATATTTTAAATATTATTTATATGCATAAATAATTTTTATTATAAAATAAAGTACAGTTAAAATTAATAAAATTGCTTTTTATTTTTATGTTACCAAACAATCTACTGTATGAAGCTCTTTTTAAAAAGCTATTTTTTTAATTGACAGCCAAATAGTCAACTGGCTTTTAAAAAAAGCTCTTATCATAAAAGCTCTACTGAGAAAGCTTTACTGATAAAAGCTTAACCAAACAGGTATGAAAGGTAATGTCATAATACATATTTGTATTTTAAATTAAATATATTGAAATTTAAAGAACTTAATTAGATAATTGATTGTCAAAGAATTTTTCAAGAATATTGTAATCTTTTAAAAGTTCTTTATTTTGATCATTCTATTTTATCTCTTAAATTTTGAAATATGAATCTTAAAACTTAAAAGGGAAAGAAAGAAATTTAGTGTAGGGATGACATTTGCTCCCAGACCCAGTTGACTGAACTTCGAGCTAGACTCGAGTTTTTCTTTTAATTTTCAAACTTCATACAAGGTTTAGGCTCAAGCTATTTACCTAAAACTAGGGATGACAAATATGGCTCAGCTCGGGTTGACCAAGTCATGGGTCGCAACTGATTGGCCCGACGGGAAGGCACTAATTGACGTCGTTTTATTACATTTTTAAAAAAATATATGAAGTTGGGCTAGGCTACCAGCCAACTAACCAGTATACAAATGTAGTATACTTTGTTGCAATGTAGTATACAAAGTAATATCTAAGTTGTTGGTTGAGAGGTTGCAAGCTATCATAGTCAAAATTATTAATAACTTATAGTGTTCCTTCATTAAATTGATTGTGTGCAAGAGTATTTTAGAAATAGCAAAATGCTAAAACAATTGAACAAAACCTTCCTCTGCCTCATACCTAAAAAGCATGCTCCTATCACGTTGCAAGACTTTTGTCCTATTTCTTACTGCAACACAACATATAAAATCATTGAGAATATACTTACAACTAGGCTTAAATAGGCTTTAATCCCACTAATTAATCCATGCCAATAAGCCTTTATTAATGGAAGAGACAATGGAGATAATCTCCTTCTAGTGCATGAATTATTCAGAGACTATACTACTAACTCCTTGATTAGGCACAATTTTCTCAAAATAGATATATTTAAAGTATTTGCTACATTGGATTGGTATTTCATACTCAATTCCCTAGATGCATTTGGGATTCCTAAGCAATTCATCTATTGTATTAAAGCTTGCATCACAACTACTTCATTTGGTGCCTTAATTAATGGAGAAACAACCCAAATTTTCCATGGTGTAAAAGGAATTAGGAAGGGGGACTTATTATCCCCGTACCTATTCACTTTAACAATGGAATTTCTTTTTAGAATCTTACAAAAACATATAAAAACATTAGAAGTTTCACATACCATTACAAATACAAGCAACTTAGTATTTTCTCCTTAATCTATATAGATAATCTGCTCCTATTTTGTGGTAATGATCAAAACTCTCTTAAAGCTATCATGTCTTCATTACAAATTTTTTTAAATATGTCAGGCTTAAACTTGTCTTGAAAAAAATTAAATTGATAGTTATTGAAATAAGCTCTAGAGATTCCTATAATTGCAGTATATCTCTCATTGCAAATAACTTACCTAACTATAGGCCTGATAATGTGGAGGAAGATATTACCATCTAGACATTGGATAGATCCACGTGCTTCTCTAATAGATCTTATCTAGATTTCTTCAAACCATATTCCCTTTAAGGTCTGTTGGTATAAACTCATATAGTGCAAAACCTTGGTACTTAAGGTAGCTACCACCTTCTGGCTTGCCATAAAAAATAAGCTTTGGACCAAGGATAGGGTAAAAGCTCGTAATCCTCTATGTTTACTATGAAAAAAAACCTAAAATAATACAACATCTATATTTTCAATTTCCCTATTCGTAATCCATCTAGTCTAGCTTACAATATACATTGAAACTATATTGTGATGTAAGAACCTGGGAGTATATTATCCAATGGGTTGTCAAATGGATTAAGAGGTTAGATAATGATTTAATTGTGCTTAAGACTACCTTTAGTTGTTATTTCTACATCATTTAGAGGGAAAGATTCACAACAAACCTGAAATGGACAAGCATTACTTTACTAAAAAATTATTATGTTGGATTAGGGAAATCCTTATATCCAATAACTATAACATTCAAGTTATAAGTAATGTAAAGAGGGAGTGGTCTTTATGATTTTAGTTATTACTCTTTACTAACAATTCCTACAACCCATCCTAAATTATTATCTTAAATATTAAAATATTGTATATTTATGTCAATTTACTAGCTTATAATTTTGTGCTTTCTAAGGCTTTTCATATTGCTTATTCTTCAATACAATTTATTTAACTTAAAACAAAAGGTCCTTAAGAGAATATATTAATGGTATAGGAGCTCCTTAAAGGCTACAATTGTAGCAACTTGAGGCAAAATTGTGCTATAAGAATTGATTTTAATAAGGCTTTTGACTAACTTGATTAGAGGTTTGTTACTAACACCATAACAACTTTCAATTTCCCTCAAACTTTACTTCCTAGATATCCCAATGCATTAAAACTACCTCTTTTGCAGTTTTGATCAATGATATTCCCACCAAATCCTTCTCTGGAATTAGAGGATTAAGGCAAAAAGATCATTTATCTCCTTACCTCTTCAACCTATGTATGGAAGTATCCCTCTTCTTGATCAAGAAAGGAGCTAAAGCTGATGGAAAGTTTAGCTATCATTCAAAATGTAAAGAGCCGAAGATTACAAACTTCACTTTTGTTGATGATCTTATTCTTTTTTCTGGAGCAAAGCCAAATTTTGTTAGCACGTTTATAACTATATTGAGATACTTCAAGCACCTATTTAGACTACCAATTAATTATCAAAATATCCAGTTTCTAGTAGTCGAGAGAGCTAGGGATAAAATGAGCCTATTGGATGCATTACAAGTATAAATGCTACCATACCCCTAATCAAGTATTTAGGATTTCTAGCCTCCACTAACAGACCCTTGATTAGTGAATTCAAACCATTGATAGATAAACTATAAGCTAGAATTCTAATTGTCGCATGAGATCTTTATCAATGGCAAACAGAATACAACTTGCGGTCTCTATCCTTAACAATCTTTGAAATTTCTTACTTTCCCATATTTGGTTCCCTAGGGTAATCATTAAGATCCCTGACAATATTTTGAGGAATTTTATCTAGACTAGTAATGATGCAATATCTATTAAGGCTAAGGTTAAGTGGGGGCATTTTTGTTTACCTAAATTAGAAGGAGGGATGAGAATCATTCTAAGAAGTGTTATAAACTTAACAAAATTTAATAAGAGAATTTGGAGAATAATGTGGAACACACAATCCTTATAAGTGAAATGGATTCTTACATTTCACATTAAAGCTTCTAACTTATGGTGCATCAAGCTTACAACTTTTATATCTTGGACAATGCTTTGTATACTAAGACTTAGAGACAAAATTCATCCTTGCATAAAGATGATTATTGACAATGGGGTTTCTACTACTTTCTAATTTGATTCTTGGAATGGCTCAAATCCTATAATTCACTCTCCAATTGCCACTCACCTATGGTACATCATCCCACTAGGAGTAATAATTAAGGAAGTTCTTGAGAATTACTCAAGTCACCTCATTGACCTAAGCTTTGACATCAAGCTAAGATTTGATGAAGAAGATCAACCTAGTTGATCCTTAGAGCAATATGGTCACTTCTCTAACTCCTCATATAGGAACTTTCTTAGGCCCTAACCTCCCAAGATAAAATGGCACAAGTTGTTGTGGTTTTGTCAAGCTTTACCTAGAGCCTTAACAATTATGTAGCTTTAAAAGGAAAGCTTGCTACTCTAGACACAGTTGAAGTTTACGAGTATTTATGATATCTGTCTCATTTGCAAAAATAAGAGTGAAACTATTTAACACTTATTCTTTAAGTATCCCACTACTTTCTGCATTTGGATTGAGATTCTAAAGTTGTGTAATCACTTACCCCCATCTAGCAAGTGAGATGATCTTATTGAATGATGTTGGACCCCGAACTTTTCGTGAAATTTTGAAGTGTCAAATTGATATTAAATTAGGAAATTAGAATGATTAAAGAAAAAGAAAAGTTAGAAAATGTATTGTTCGATGAAATTAAGCTAGGCGAAATATGCTTTTGTTATTGAGGTTTATGTTAAGGTATGGCCTAAAAGGGCGTTTGAAGTTGAAATGAAATTCAATGAGTGTTTTTGTATATAAATTGTGTTATAGACGAATTTGTACTTTAAGAAAATCAATGAAAAAAAAAGAATTGATTCGTTTTGAGGCTTTGACATTTGAGTCGATTTGTTTGGATTATGAAAGTCTAACCGAATGAGTTGGTTGAAATGAAAGTTGAAAAAAAATCAAGAAATAAAGAGAAAGAGTGTGAGAATTGAAGAAATAAGAAAGTTTGACTTTTTGAGGATGAGAGTTGACTTTTTGATTTAGGCCAAATTTGAGAAAATGATCTTCTTGAGATTTGTAGTGTTTGTTGAAAGCTTTCTGTCGCCATAAAGTATGCTATTTTTCAATGTCGGGATTGAGAGTTATGATTTTTCGAAGTTAAGTGTTATTTAGCTTAGTTTTGTGAAAATGTCTATAAGTGTACTTTTGCGAGTACTCGGTTTTGAGGCCACTCGTCGTGCGGATTTAGTCTGAATTGGAGAAAGTGGCTTTAACAAAAGTTGTAGCTTATATTCTTAGCTTTTTATCACCATAAAGTGTGCAATTTTTCGATATCGGGGCTAGGAGTTATGATCGACTGAAATTTGGAAGTTGTTTAGGAAGAATTGATAAGGACAGAAACTTTGAGTGGATTTTTGACTCCCTTAGAGGACAAATTGACTTTTGAGTTCTTCTTGGAAGTTGTAGAGCTTCCTTTTATCTTTCCATCGATACTAAATTTGTCAACTTCTAAGTTCGGGATCAAAAGTTATGATTTTTGGAAAATTCGGTTTTATCAATAGATTTGAAATTCTGTTCTTTTGCTTTTGATCCGACCCTTTTGCAATCTTTTGTCTATAATTTCTCCGTCCGACATCCGATTGACTCAATTTTTGAAGCATTGGATTCCTACGACATTTAGATACTTTTTCATGAAAACTTACAATTTTAGGAGATTAAATGGAAAGAGATTGGATTGAACCTAAGTAAGAGGATTGGTAAAAGGTTATGAGTTAGATAATATTCTGAACATGGTTTAGTATTTTGAGAAATTCGGGAGCTGTATAGCTCCAATTGAGTTGATTCTTGAGGCAAAATAAAATTGAGACATGGGGCTACAAATCATGTGAAGGGATCGAGTTTCAATTTAGTCTCTAAGGTTGTCAATTTTTGAGTCGAAGTTGGTGTTACTGTTCAGCCACGGTTTTGTATGGTCTGTACGTATTTTGGCCATAACTTCCTCAATTCTAAACCGAATTCAGTGATTTTGGTGTCATTTTAAAGATGAGACATAGAGGAATATTTCTCTAGAAGAAAGTGTTACCAAATTATTTCGTTTACCAGCTCAAAATATCGAAGTAAGATGTCAGATTTTCAAGAATGTTTCTGTTGGGACCCGATCTCAGGCACCGGATCCCAACCGGAAAGCGAACGAAAAACAAAGAACGTAGCGAAGGTATCGAAATCAAAACCGAATCGAAGCAGAAGCAAAAGCAAAAACAGAAATTGAAGAACCGAAATCGGCTTCATCATATATCGAATCAAACGGAATTCTGTCATCCGAGCACGTGTATCGGATAAAAACTATCGAGTCGCGTTGGAAACCTTAGACTAATCCAAAAATCCCGATATGATTTTTTTTCTCCATACATTTCTGTTCTCTTTCTTTTTATTCAAACTCATTCAAATCATAATCAATCCATACAATTTCCTTTTTGGAAATTTATCCTCATATAACACTCAATTCATATAATTTGTCTCAATCATGCAAATCTCATCTTTAACAAACTAACTTCTTATTCTTATTCTTATTCCCCTTTTTTTTCCCTAACACCGATTTTATCGAAAATCGGGCAGCATAACGGCTATATTTTACACAGCCCAAAAATTTGCAATGATAAAACGCACTTCTAAAATCACATCCAACCAAAATTCAAAGTCATCGGACCTTCCGTCCAGAATCCGAAACACCAGCAAACGCAAACCTATATCTAAAACACTTCATAATCTCATTCCACAATACATATTTCAAACCGAATACAATTCACTCATATTCATATACATTCACAATTCCTAATCATAATCATATACGGACTCAATTCCAATACTCGATTCCATATACAAAAATCCATAATTCATATACATATTCATACTTCAAGTTCAAACATTTATTTACATTCCGAACTGAATATGCTACAATCTTTCATGGCTTCCTAAGCCATAAACAATATCAGAATCAAAACACAAAATACAAGGTGTGCAAAATTGAACAGAAGTCTTGACGTTCTTTCATCCGAACTCCCGCTTATAACCTAGAGGTGGGGATGAAAGTGGGGTGAGCTCGACGGCTCAGTAGATAATACATTTATAAATTGAAACATAAGCAAAAACATTTCTCAAAACATTTGTTATTTTGCAAATCTTTCAAAGAACTTATTTCTTCAACTTTCCACATTTTCATATCATTTTTTTTTACTAAATTCCAAAAATGTCTCGATTTCAAAGCTCAATTTCTCATTCCTTTAAAATTCTCAAATCTTTCCAAATCATGCATACATGAATGCAACACATTTTCAATGCATCACAAATATTAACAAAAGCAAAAAGCACATAACATTTCAGAATGGTTTGGTTTCGGTCCAAACGGAACGTACTGCACAGTCCCGCTTAGCGGTCCTGTGCAGCCGTGAACTTTGGGCAAAATCCCTAAGTCAACATTTTCCAAAATTGAATCACTTACAACACGTAATCTCCAAAATTGAGCATAGCATTAACAAACCCATACCATTTTCCATGATTCTAAACCAAAAACCAAACAAAAACTCAACTTAAACAATTTTCAAACTCACCTCTTTCTCCCTCCAATTTTCGGATTTCATGGACTCCATTGGAAGTTTTCCTCCTCTTCAACCTTTTTCCTCTTGCAAAGCAACGAAAACCCCTTAGAATCTCAAAGAAAATCGAAAACTTGCTTCTCCTTCCTTCTTCTCTTCGTTTCTTTCTCCATGGCCGAACTTCTCTCCTCTCTTCTCTTCTTATTCTCTTCTTTTATTTTGTTATTTCCCTAAGTGTCGTGGCTTCTTATGTTAAAAATGGCAGCCACTCTTTTGTCTTATTTCCAGGTCATTAATGAGGGCTAAAAGTCAAAACTGCCCTTCCCTCTATGCCTTTAAACTAAGCCCTTTAAATAGTGTACCTAAATTGCCCCTGCACATTATCTTGAAAAACTGATATCTTGCGTCCTGAATTTGAGTGGCTAAACGAAATAATTTGACAAAATTTGTTTCTTGACAATTGTTCCTCTATGTCTCCTCTTTAAAAATGACACCAAAAACGCTCAAATTGCATCAGAAACAAAGGAGTTATAGATGAAATACTATCGGACCTGCACAAAATCCGAGACTGAACATTACTCCAACATAATTCCCGAAATTGACAATCTTAGGCATGAAATTGAATTTCGATCCCTTCACATGATTTATAGCTTCATATCTCAATTTTATTTTCCCTTAAGAATCAACTCAATCTGAGGTCTACAGCTCCCGAATTTTGCAAAATACCGAACCATGTTCAGAAAATTATCCAACTCATAACCAATAACTAATCCTCTTACTTTGGTTCAATCAATCTTTGTCCATTTAATCTCCTAAAAATCATAAATTTTCACGAAAAAGTAATTAAATGTCTTAGGAATCCAACGCGTCAAAAATTGAATCAATCGGATGTCGGACGAAGAATTTATAACAAAAGATTACAAAAGAGTCGAAGTACAAGCAAAATTACAAGACTTCAAATACATACTTATAACTGAATTTTCCAAAAAATCATAACTCTTAACTCAGAACTCCAAAAATTACAAACTTGGTGTCTATGGAAAGATAAAAGGAAGCTCTACAACTTCCAAGAAGGACTC
>JANZXV010000003.1:13434748-13456671 GCA_027576455.1 Erythroxylum roigii
CAAAAATTAAAAATTAATTCCAAACTACAATTTGGAAACAAATTAAAAATTAAAATATTTATTACTATTTTTAAAAAACTTTAAGTTGCCGTGTACACTTTTGATAACATCTCATCACAATAATAGGTTAATTATTTTGAAGAATAAAATAAATATATAATATCTTTTAACACGTTCAATCACATTTCAACGTGCTTGCCTTGTGCTGAAACTCACTTCATGCTTCAAAAGTCGTCTTTTCGGCTTCGTCTATCTATTTTGCCTTTTATAAATCATTATCGGGTAAGATGCAATAAACTTACCCTCGGCGCACCACTAATTATATATCGTCATTTCATGAGCAGCCGAACGGACAAATGTTAATAACGTTCACTAAACGAAGTACACAATTTACAAGATCATACAAAAACGGCATAAATAATGGAAGCCATTTCATGATGTTTACATGAGGACCATTAAAAGCCATCTGGAGTTGATACAACTGGAAAATCATTCAACCACGTCATCGATGACGGCCATTATGCACCATGTGAGCAAAGTTTTTGAGCCATAGCTGAGAATTATTTCCTGTGCCTCCGCTTCTGTTCGCCTCTTTGCCTCTTATCGTCATCCCATTCTCGGTCATACATCCTGCAAACTGGTTAAGGATTTGCAATATAAATCACCATCCTACAGTTTAATCAAGACCACTACTCCAGCATCTCATCAAAGGGAATTTATTTTGAAGAGGCAGTTCCCCAGGTAACTGATTTGACAATAACGAGACAGTAGCTTTTGCAGAAAAATGTTGATTTATAAACAGAAATGACAAGCCCTTCACTGGCAGGCACGGTCAAAAGATGGAAGAATCATTAGTCTCAACTAATCATGTACCCACACAACAGAAATAGATGGCCACACAAGCACAAGTAAACATCACATAATAAAAGGCAGATGTCTAGAGGCATTTAAAGCTTTTCAGGATACGGGTCTGCATCACGACGAGTCATCTTGGTTGGTAATTCTTTACCATGCATTCTCATCGGAGGCTCCTCCAAGTAACCCGAGCGCTGGATCATAGCTCCCTTTCGATCTCCCCTTTCTCTTCCATCATTAGACTGTGATATTCCAATAGTGATGGGAGGAGGTGGGGCAACAGGGGAATATTCACCAGCTTCTCCAGATGGAATATGGTCCCTCTTAAGTTTTCGTCTCTTAGAAGCTGCATTAACATCCATTTCTTCCTTCAATGCTTTCTCTCTTTCTCTCTCTTCCACCTACACAGATCTTACATATATTATCAGATATGATTATTGATCAACCATCTTTAAAGTCAAGTCTCACTCACAAAAGTGCCAATACTTGTGCTATAATTGTATACTGACAGGATGAGATACCACATGAAGATAGAACCATTGAACTTTTTTGGACCGCCAACTATATCTTCATCCCCTCTCTTAACAATTGCAAAGGGAAGAAAGTCCCTTTGTAAAATTTAAGGAGACGAGAACTTAAAACACTAAAAACAAATAAGTCAATTACACCATGATCCATATAGTTCCACTGCTTAACAAAGACTTCCAAAATCCCGTTGGTTTAATAACTAGGAAAATACATCGTTAACCACATTGTCGGTAATTAAACTTTAATCAGGTATGTTCTAATAAACAAAATTAATCAATATATGAAATTACTTTGTGATTGTAATCATTATTTAGTAAAATTGCAAGCTAAAATGCTGATAAAAGGACTTGTTTGTTACAAAATCACAGATGCCCCTGAGGTTGAATTAAAACCAAAGGTTTTCTACGAAGCATGGGGCATTGGTATTAACCCCAAAGTAAAGGCTAAAATTAAAATCAAAGGAGGTTTCTAGATAATGACATGGGACCTTAGTAACCCTAAAGTAGGTAATTTCAAGATGGAAATACTTTTAAAGTCCATATTCACATAGGGAAAAAAATGCATTCAATTAGAACTTTTAACAAACAAATACGAGGGGTAAAGAACTGCAAAGAAAAAAGTGAATGTTCATCAAATTTCAATCATAATTGGAACATTCGTATGCACAACCAGTTGTGCTAGAATCTTTGCAAAACATTTAAAGATGTAGATTAGCAAAAAAATTAGCTAACGCCTGTGGTTCTTGAGCCATATGCCCATTTATGAAGAAAATATAAGATTTGAAAAAGATCATTCAAATAGCAATTTTTGGTGACATCATCCATATCTAATTTAATTTACAGAAATGTAAGAAACAATTTCCTCTCCATCTTTCTGGACCCTTTTCTAGAAACTGGACCTGAATAACCAATATGATTGAAAAGACTGCATGATTTGACAAAAGACACCCTCAAGGCAATTCCCCAATTACTACTGTTTCAAAGTGCAGGTTCACCAAATTCACCAGATAGTAATATCAGATTTTATGAAAATGAATCAATGACTAAATCCAATGCATACCTTCAATGATAACCCTTCTCGCTCATCACGCTTTCTATCTCGAAAATCATCTTCTCGTCTACGTTTTATGTCATCTTGTGGGACCAGGGAATTTTCCTCTGATCGCCTTCGTTCTTTCTCTTCATGCCTTGGAGAGAGTCTCTGAGCGTGTCTGCCAGTGGTGAACCTTCTCTCAACATCTTCATCTCTTCTAGTGGCACTAAATGATTGGGGAACCACATGAGGAGGTAATGGTGGTGGCGGAGGCAAGTTCTGCCCATGAAATCGATCATCTAAGTGGGACTTTTCAGCAACTGTATCCATATACCTCAACTTGTTTCTGTCATCTTTGTTTCTATCGTCTTTTCCTTTTTCAGTTAGCCTCTCAAAGCTCCTTTCAGTAGCTCTCTCTTGCCCTCTCTCAACAGAACGATCTCTTACATATCTTTCCATTGACCTGTCTCTTGATCTTTCTGTTATAATATCATCCATGCGAGATTTATCAGGTCGGTCTGACCGATCTCTGTATTCCCTGTCATATCTTTCATTGCCCTTATCTTTAGACCTGTCAATAGGTTTATCTGTGGTCCTATAGACACTTTGTTCATCAATTCCAGTCTTATCAAGATCAGTGGTTCGAGCATCTGTGGATCTTTCTCTGTCAGAAAACCGAGCATCGACCTCCAAGTCCCTTGATTCTGATCAGCTTTCTGCCGTTTAGTTAATCTATCAGTTTCTTCAGCTGGACTTGCCCTCTTTGGCAACTTGTCAGCTGACTTTGAAGCAATGTCATGCCTAGGAGAAAGAGGAAGCCGTGAAGGGGGTTTAAGTGCATCTGCAACTTCAGCTGAATCATCTTTAACCACCATTTTGGGAGCTCCAACATCAGCCCTCTGTTCACCAGCATGAGCATCAGAAGTTCTTGCAGATGAGGTGAAACCTTTTCCTGATACCGGAACAGAATTGCCATTGGATAACAGTGCAGAAGAAACAACCATGCCTGCCCCTTGCCTGCCATCAGATAAATGACCAGGTATTTCCTTTTCACTTATGGAAGAAACAGAAGTTTTGGTAACAGCTTTTCCAGGCTTATAGTCATCTTTTACAAGATCTTGTTTTGATGTCTTAGCAACTGTTCCGGCAGACCCCGAACGTCTTGTTGGGACTTTTAACTAAACAGCAAAATACGGTATTAAATAATTTTCATAAAAAATCAAATATGTGATCAAAATATGGTATTAAATAATTTTCATAAAAATCAAATATCTGAAAAAGCAGATCAAAAGAATTTATTCTTGGACGACAAAAACATCATGATTATTCACTGATAAGGTCATGAAAGTCTGATGCAGAATCTACAGCAAAATGATCCAAGTATTTTCTTCCTTTGGGGTACATACAACAAGATTGTAGTGTGCTCTCATTTGTGTATCAATCATAAATTGCAGCAAAAAGAAAATTCATCCGACAACATTTTATTATTCTTTTAGTATTGTGCAAACCCTCTTTGGGGTCCACTGTAACAACAAATAGAGATTTTCTATTTGCGGGTGCAAAACAAAACAGCTTGGTCAACAATCCATTTAGCCAGTTTGTTCTTATGATAAATATGTTATGAAAAAATAATCAACCTCTTCAATAATTTGACACCTACGTAAACTGAAAAGCAGTATACACATTTACTCCAACAATAACCCATACGTTTTTAAACTGAGCATTTTTTTCATTTACTCCAGTAACAATTCTGATTTATATGGCTTCAACTGCAAGTTGGTTAATAATCTTCCACTAATGTTACAGTAACATGGAAATATAAACTGAAGGAAAACCACCTATCTGCTAACAAAATGTTGAACGCATATCAAATCCATGAAACTTTATTACACAGAGTTAAAACAAAATTCAGTAGCATGCAGTTGCAGAATGAAGAAACATTAAGGTACAAAGCAGAACAAGGAACTTATACTGATTTGGGTGATTATTTACAAGACCTTAGGGGCAGAAAAGCTACCCTCTTCCAGAGGACAAAATCAACTCATCTTAACCTATGGTGGCAAGTCCTTTGCATCAGCAGAAAAAGGGAAGGTCAAAAGACAACTACCAAAGTGCTGAACTTAATCGGACCATCCCCACTTCCTAATTAAAGGTCTGAACAATATTGACATACTGATACAAAAATTTCTTTAGCGCATTCACACAGTAAGGATTTACAAAAGGGAAAAAAATAAATTTCAATCTGGCAAAAATAGATTAAACAACAAAGTAGAGTTCAAAACATTCCAAGAACCTTACTCTTGCTAAATTCCAAAAGGCAGCTGGTCAGATGCCAACATTAGTAAAAAGTAACTGGTTGGTGATCACAGGGCCATCACTTTGTTATGGGAGTAAATTAAGAACAACAATTCTAGCCTAAAGCCAATGTCACATATGCCTACTATCCATAAGAAATTAGTCATAAAAGATAGAATTATATTAATTATTTATATTCAACAGAAGAGGGAGTACCTCAGAGTCTACAGAATTTTTCTGGGCAAGTCTGCCCATGCTTTCATCCAATGCTCTATTTGTTGATTCATCCATTTGTTTTTTATTTTCTACTGCTCTCGATGATCCTGGCTGCAAAGCAGTAGTGGAAGCAACCAATTGAACATCTGACCCATTAACCAATGGACCAACTTTCATCTTCTGATGTCCTTGATCAGGTTTTACATGGGCGACATTTTCTGTTTTTTCTGGCTTAGAATCTGAAAATTTTGCTTTCGATATCTGGTCTCTAGTTGAATTCCCAGATTCTACTGGATGGGTTAGAGTGACAGAAACTCTACCTTCAGCAGAGTCACCTTGCAAAACATTTGGAGTATAATTATTTTGAGTTGACAAGTTACCAGATATAGACTTTGAAGGTGCTGATGGAGGCTTTATTTCAAGATATCCCATGCCAAATTCTTCATCAGTAACCCATGATGGCTGCAATCACATAAATCCTATTAAGAATTTGTATCAAGAGGAAACTCAACACGTACTAAGGCCACTGACCTTTCTAGCAGCCAAAGCTGCAGCCACACCAGTTGCCAACACCTTAAGATCCTCTCTTTCATCACCCTTGATTCTAGTAACCTGTGAAGAGCACAAAAGGGGAATCCCACAGTTAAATCAGGAAAATAAGTAAATCAAATACAACAAAAACGAAAGTTTATTATCCTCATAATCTCTTACTCTCTTCTCAAGGTTAATTCCACTTCTTTTAGTAACTGGAAATACACCAGAAATTTTTGTCAACAAAATGAGCGCATTTCGAATTTCCATATACTCGGTTGATTCCAAGCACTGAATCAGTAAGCGTGATATTCTTTGACTCCACTTCCAGTGTACCTATCACAAAAACAGTAACAGTTACAATTTATCAGCATTAAAATATGATGACATCATAAGAGATAAAAGGTCATACATTAAAATTCAGAATTGCAAATATGCAAGTTGACAAGCAACACCACAATATCTCCGACAACTAATAAAATCAAGAGAATGATGCTATGTAATATATGAAACCAAGAAAGCAGATTTGATAAAAGCTGCCAACTTTCAGGTATACAACTTTCTGGTATACAAGAGAAAGTAGTCTCTTGCCCTTGAGGAAGAAGTCACATTAAATCTCATGGATAGGCAATTGTCCATATGGTCCTACGTTTGAAGTTCAGATCAAACTACAATAATGCATGTAATTAAGCAGATTATATCAGAAAATCCTTTTAATAGTATCACACAAAAATAAAGGATATGCTGATGTGGAATCACCTCAGATTTAAATTAACTTCAACAAGTTATAGAAACCATTGTTAACCCCAACTTCATGAATGGAAAACATGGATAAAGTTGAAAAGATACAGAATGAAGAACAAGGATATAGCATCTTCTGTAGCCTCTAATTTGGCAAAAACAACTTCAATGAATGGCCATTTTAAGATATATGTTGAAAATCAAGAACACCTATGCAGTATTTAATATTAATATTATTATGTATTCAATACATAAGCATTTTGTAAATAGATGGATGGGAAAAATTATATTATTATGTATTCAATACAGGAAAACTTTGTAAATAGATGGACAAGATCTACCTAAGTACCTAGGGGTCTTTGTGCCCAAGGAAACAGGCTAGACAAGTAAACCACATTAAACTAGACTATATTCTCCCTTTTCTTTCATCTTTATCTCTCCTTTCACATATTATCAATTGGCATCAAATCGTCGTAACAGAAGGATATTGCCAATCTTATAGTCAATTAAGTTTGGCGCAATGAATCCCATTGTTAAACATTTGAATCAAACTAGATAAAGAGTCATGAACCACTCAGACCAAGCACTCGATGGTGTCCCATGACACTTCCTTCTGTTGTCAGAGTGTTGTCCCTCTATTCTATTCTCTCTAACACAAACCCATCCCCATGCTAAATCAAGCTTTCGATTTTTCTGAAAGAAAGGATCAAGATAGCTTAAACTGAAAAGACATTCATTGTTAATTAGCTTGTTAGTGTCTCTTAAAATTCAACAGTTAGGAATGTGCTCATAGCTGTTCTCTACTCCTCTCCACTTTTCACAATTCTTATGTAAGATCTCCACAATAACAAGTAACTTGCAAAATTTCGCAAACCACTTGAATCTTATTTTCTGGGCTATAAATGCTAAATTTATGCTCTAAGTTCACCATATGTTACACATATCTGCACAGATAAAACATATAACTATAGGTTTTAAATAAAGATATGAAATAGAGAGCAATAGAGACACTTTCGGCGATATAGCATTATCCCCAAAGAAAATACTAGAAAATGGACAAAAAAATTCAGAGGAAATACAATTAACATTTCCCCAGAGCACATAGTCAAACAACAAATTAGAAAGTGCCTAGCATGAAAAAGCTGCAGGGGAAAGCCAGCAGATTAAGATGGTCAGCCAGATGTCTACCAAATGCAGAGGTATAGAATACATATTATCCTAAAGGGTAGAAACAGACCTTAATGAACTGGCCATATGTTACTCGTTGACTGTTTGGATATCTATAGTACACAGCAAACCCTGGCATATTTCCACATTCACGCTCATAGATAGCCTCGTCACTCTGTCAACAAGCAATAGCCAGAAGTTAAAAGCCAAAACCACTTGAGATAGAAAAAGCAATTGTCGATTGATTGAACTTTAATCAACACACAGAAATTTAAGAAACTAAATTAATTACCTTCCAGTGGTAAGCAATCTTTAATGTTTCATACAAAAACCTCCCAAGCCTCCCTGCTTCATACTCCGTACAGCAGCATATCATAGGTTGCAGGGTTTTGCATATCAGAACATCAATATGATTTACAGTGTTGAAAAAAGGTGTACCGAGGGAGTGAAGTTTATGTACAAAAAATGCACAATATACAGCATCTTGCATGCTGAAAGTACAGCGTGGGAAAATGCACCGCTGCAGAAACTCCATGTTGATTTTCAAAGTGTCAGGGCAGGAACTAAGCCATTTATCCTTTTCCATTGAAAGGCGTTTATGAACAGATGCAACATTTTCTTCATGTTTATGGAGTTCACTAGTCAGGCGATCTAGAGATTCTTGAATTCTTTCTTTGTCTTTCTTCCTTTTAGAAATTGCAGAACTTGAATTATCAGAAAGCTCTTCCAAAGCTTTAAGAGCAGCATTTTGTTTGGAAATTTCAGACTCATAGCGACTTCTAGGAACATGAAGATCATAAAGCGTGAGCCCCCAAAAAGTTGCATAAAGATCAGGTGAGAGGCTATTCCAAGCTCTTGATGGCAGCATGGTTTTCACAGTCTCAAGAAGTTCCGACCACCTACAACATGATCAACATGTTATTACCACAAGAGATATAGTTTAGAAACTCAGCACCCACGATTACTGCATACATATCAAAATAACAGTGAGCATGTCCCAGAAAAATTTATGGAAAAATATTCTAACATTACAAGTAAATGATAAAACGGTTTTATTTACATTATGGGTTCCTGAGAAGCTCCCAGCTCCAAGGACAATTTGTCGGAATTTTCCACAGTTTCCGATTTCACATTAGCAGTTAATGCATTTTCAGATTCATTGTTGTTCAAAGGCCAGCAAATATCAGGTCTATCATTGCACTTGAAGAGCCTCATTACAGGACGATATATTAAGAAAGCCACCTACAATGTTAATATAATAAAACAACATTAGTTTTCCCTGAGCAAAGTATGTACTGCAAGCATTGAGTCTCAATTGAGTGCATACAAGTGATGCCACTAAAAGTTAGAAGTAATGTTAATGCATCTTAAAATTGGACCCTTAATTAAGATGTTAAACATAAATGTTATGTTATGATATGCAGTTAAAGAATATTGCCGGTCCAACTTTTCATTATTGATATACTAGGTAACTTTAACATTTTCTTTTTTGAGAGCACTAGCCAATTTTAATTCATTAACACTGACCACCATCTTTAACTTTTATCTTCTAATATGCCCTTCGTTTCACAATAGCAACAAGTTTCAAGAGCAGATAAGATTACCGTTAATCACACCAAAAATATTTTTATAACTGGTTAGACAAATTACGTATTCCAACATTTTTATGCATCTCATTTTGAACCAGAATATACATAACATTTCCATTAAAGACAAATCATTGAATAAGTAAAATCATATACATCGTGTAATTCATCAAAGCAAACTCAACAATTTTAACTGTTAGTTTATGAGCATGTTGAATTTTATGCTTAAAAAATTGATATGTTTGATTGAATCCACTGGCTTAGTACCCAAGCCCCACTCCTGCTTAGTAGTAATCATACAACCAAAAAATTCAAACACGAAACAAGGTCAAAACTTTCAACAGTCGGCAAAGGATTTTTTTAAATAAAGCAGAAATAAAGAAACATACGAAAAAATGTAGTAAAAAAAAGCACGGATGGGAGAGGGAGAGGGAGAGAGAGAGAGACCTCTGGATCAAGGTGGTATAGGTGGACAAGATCATTAAGAGAGGGAACTAATAGAGCATAAGTATTGACCGGTGCCACAGCACCAGAAAGGAATTCAACATATTGAAGAAGAGTTCCATGACACCTGTCAAACTGCTCACTGACCATTTTGATGTAAGGTGCATCTGCATTTATTACAACCCTGTATAAAAAACTATAATCAGAAGATCAACAAAGAGAAAATACTAACAAGGGTTTACCCAGCAGAGCAGAACAATAATGTACTCAATCATAACAAACTATGCAAAAAAGCAACAGAAGCTAGAATCAGGAGCTTCAAAAATTCTCCACATAAAATAATAACCTAAAATACATACTAATCGTTTCAGAACCCAGAAAACAACAATTAAGTAATATATATCTTAAAAACAATAAAAAAATAGGACATAGCGTGAATCACAATGTTTGAAACAATACAAATTAACAGCTCTCTCTCTGGAAAATCATGTAAATAAGAGTCAAAATATTTAAAGGAACCCAGAAATTAAAGGTCATTAAGGTTGAAGTCCCCCATAAACTAACATCCAAAATCATAAAGTCTATAATCAGTTCAACTGTCCAAGGATCCTATAGCATAAATATCTAGAGAAGAAGTCTTTTGCTATCATAGAAAATTACATCGCAGATCAAGTTTGTACTCACACAGAACGGTGTTGCGCAATAAGTAACAGAAGGGGGATTGCCAGCTTTGGTTCATCCTTCGGAAGTAGTGAATCCCTTAGCCTGTTCGTCGACTTGATCAACGCCTGAACAAAAAGATTTCAGAAACTTTAAAACAAGACACTTGGCTTTGCGCAATTGCAGTGAGTAAACTATGCAATCACCATTAGGTCCATTACAGACCAACAAGACAAGGACAAGAAGAAAAAGAGGCAATAAAAACACATACGTAGCAAGAGAGAGAGAGAGAGACCCTGAGGGCACTACATTTTCTTAAAAGATATACAGAAGTTCACCAAACATTGCAAGTTCATCACTATGATTTTTTGTTTTTCCCGAAAGATTCATCACTATGATATTGCAAAACCTTCCATACTATGTTAGCAAGCTATCAAAAACAAATTGAAAGAGTTATGTCTGAAAGATTGTATGTGTATAAAGCACATCAGTAAAAGGCCAACTTTTACTGAACCAAGTTCAACTGAACTAATTTCACCCTCTTCCTCTCAAAAATGGCTTTGTGTATGGTCAATAAAGTAAAATATTTATCGCTGTCTCCACACAATAACTTTTGCTGTTATTATGTCACAATATTGTAACAGCAAGTGCATTTAAATACAAAATGGCTAACTTCTAAAGTGAAATGTAGGTTGGCAAATATCATAACTTTGGGCTCATCTCCCTCTGCTTGGCTAAATCAGTAAGAAACCATACTAGTGGAGATGAACAGTCAATTTGCAATACTGAATGTTAGGTCATTTTCACAACTTAATACACCAACTAGCTAATAGAATCAATTAATTGCAATCCAACTCAGGAATAACGATAAATACACAAAATATTCACAACTTGACCAACACAATGAAGAAAATCGAAGGGAGGAATGTACCTAATTTCCAAGTGCTTAATGCCAAACATAGGATAAAGTAATAAATTTGATACAGTTCCCATCCCTCCATATTTTATTTCATATCAACCGATTTTCAACTTTAGACTTTATAGATCTAATATTGTTAGCTATGGTTCCCATTTATCACATGTATAACTATGAATAGTATGTTAATGCACTCCAACACTTGTTTTTTGCACTCAACACGTCACAGAAAACAAGGACCTTGTTATTCCGTGCAACTCCAAAAGAGGTTGCCTGGTAACGGAGAGTCTCACTCCCAGCCATGGCATCCAACTGTTCCTCCGTTAGATTCTCTGTATATTGGACATTTGCCATTTGTTGAATAAGCTCCTGATCGATCAGGAAGGCCAGGTATTAGATAAAAGTACTAGACTTCAACTAGAAGTAATGAACTGCAACAGCTATAGTACTTAAATAAGACCTGAAGTAGAACAAGCTCAATTCCTTGGCCCTTCTTCAACTGGTTCACAAGATATTGGAAAAGGCCCCTCAATTCCATAGACGGGTACTTCTTGCATCTATATGCAACCAAAACTATACCTGTTAAATCCTTAATATACAAGTGATGTAGGCCATCCACTTAAACGTAACATAGATACAACAAACAAATAACTAGCACCAAGCCAAAGTTAACATAACAAGGAAGCACCAACATCTATAGCATGAGAACAGAAAGCAGCACGTCACACAATGCATCAGCAATAACATTATATATTTCCATCATTCTCTTTTATCTTTCCTTTTTTTTTTTTAAGGCCTCCAACTTTACCTATTCATTGTCAAGTCAAAGCAAGCTAAAACTCTAGATATTCCAATTCCCCAGCAAAGCCATGCATATGAAGACGATCTATAAGATGGAAGAAAACCTGCTACTTATATATCCCAAGACACCACTATGATTAATCTCACAGCACAAAGCAATAAACAATTTGAGGAAAGTAAGAAAAGAAATAGTTGAGAACACTGGATGGAAATTTTTAGCAAAACAAGTAGCACAGATCACTCAGAAATAGTAAGATGCACATGGTTATAAATCTAGACGAAGTACAGCACCATACAGGAAGATTGCTTAGCTACAAATTAGAGATAGTATAACAGCCCTGTTCAGCAACATTTTGACACAGACACGTACACATAAAAGCATTAAAAAAAGGTAACAAAGGCAGAAGCTTAATCCTAACATTCATTTCTTTCTTTATAGCATCAAATATTTCTCATTCCATAGTGATGTTAGTCTCAGCTTTCAATAAGCTCGAACACTATCCCTTCCATATTAATAGACACTAACATGCTAGAATAAACCATCTGAATCTTAGTCATTTAACACCTTATTACTACAGAAGACATGAACAGTCAATCAGTACCTGTGAGTACATTGAAATTATGTCATTATTTTAATCTCTCTTTCCTTCACTGCTTCATCAACATAAACTTTTTAAGTGACCACCACAGTTCACCACCAAATGGCATCAGTTGGAAGACAATTAAAATAGCCCATAAAACTGCTGTTGATTATGCAGATAAACAAGTGCTATTGACATTGGTAATAAATGTAAACAATTGCTATTGACATTGGTAATAAATGTTAGAAGGTAAAGAGCAATCCTAATAGTTTTCACAATTGGTAATAAATGTTAGAAGGTAAAGAGCAATCCTAATAGTTTTCACAACAATGGTACAACATTACCTTTTAGGTAAACTTAAGACCATTCGTAAGCAAAATTGTTGATGCAACAACAAAGGGCAAAGATTCTTCCATGCAGCAAAGTCAGAGATTAGGCCATAAACATTCTACAAAAAGTATGGCTTAAACTGGCAATTTCAAATCATTCATTTTTATGAATCCAATGCAAGTCTCCTACAATCCAAACTTGTTTAATAGTTTGAAGGCCTCTAGCCCAGCTGTACATTGGCACATTAATCATTTCATACGTGGGTAAAAAGATGCAAAGATGAAAAGTTTTAAAAAAATCAACGAACTCTAATTGGAAACTACCCCTTACTATTGAAACCCAAGAATGTTTCAAGATTTGACCAAAATTAGGAGTACTGCCGCCACAGAATTAGCATTCTACCTCAAAAAGTTGCAAGCTAGAACCAGTATGTTATTGCAATACTATGGCATCCCCTGACCATGAGAAACCTGGATGTCTTGACAAGCCAAAACGAAGAGAATACAATGGCAATCAAACTGAAGTGTTCAGTTGCTTTCCTCATATCCAGTGACACAGCTCACAGAACAACATCAACCTTCCACATGGTCTGCTAATACCATGTAGTTGACGCTGTATCTGACCAAGAAAATATACTCTCAGCAGCATTCCAGCAACATATGGATGCAACAGACTAAACCAAAGAAATATGAAGAGGAAAGGGTGATAACAAGCATCTGTAACCCAAGGTCACTGCTCTTTGGCACCCCATCTAGGCAAGAAATATGAAGAGGAAAGGGTGATAACAAGCATCTGTAACCCAATGTCATTGCACTTTAGCATCCCATCTAGGCCTACATCTTCAAGAAGCCAAAAAATGAAGAACCTCAACAATTAATATGTCAGGTGTCCGCTTGAGAAAAATTATCAAATCACACTCTCAATCTCAGAATGTCATTCAAGTTACACAATAACTTTTGTCATGTGACCACAACAATTTCCTTTCACCTTTCAGGTTGACACCGATCTTCCACCTTCCATGAGGAAACAGATATCAAGCATCCCCGTAAATCCCACCTTCATCAAAATATCTCACATTTATTGAAAACATTTTATCCAATTAGGTCCTCCATAAAAACCTCAACTCTAGCTCCAGGAAAATGGAACTTAGAACCGAAAAGATCAAGGAACAATATGAACTTTGAACAATGAAACGTCATCAACAAACAACCACAGCACAAAGGTCAAATGTTAACTTTAAGAACCTAATGTTGACTCTTATGAGATCATCCGCTTGCCCCTCTCATGATCCTGAATCTCATCCCATGAAGTTTCTCTTTCATGACCCTGGATTCATCCCAACTTCATGGAACATCCATTCTCACCTTGACCCATAAGCATATCAAAATCGAAAAGGGATAAACGGACACCACTAAAAAGTTCATACAATGCATTCCGATCACCCTTTCCCCTTAGCTGTGATCACATTCTGGTGCTGTTTCATACAAACCCACCCATAACAACAACAAAGCTCAAGATATCTCTATTCATCCTCAAGCAAGATTCTGTATTCATCCCAATTCAAGCTAATGGAACTGATCTAGATTAACAATTTGGCTAGTCAGTAAATTATGCAATGCCCACAAAACCCTCAGCCACAGCCATGCTTTTGCTGAGTATGATCTGCAACCCGGAAACTCAAGTAAAGCATCCCAAGATATGGCTATAACACTCAATAGAATGGAAGTAATTCACAGTGGACTCTCAAAAGTTTCATAGCAATGCATACAAGCAGCATTTCAAAACAAGCTCATTATGTTGGAAGGCATTGGAATAAGCAAGTAGAAAGAGCAATAATGCATATATTTTGCTCGAAATTGATTGCATCACACACAACAAATATTGCTAACAGAAACCAAAACTACAAAGCTTCTAAGGACTGAAACTTCACTCATGCCAGAACAGGACCATATAGAAGCATCGAAATATTTGCAATAAAAAATTACACATACAGGTGCCCCCAGAATGAAGCCAAGGATTGAAGCCAGTCAGATAAATTAAGGCCATCATCTTTCAACTTATCACGACCACCTTGTGCCAATCGCTCAATCACAACATATTCCAAAATGTCGTATTCAAGCTACACCAGAAAATGATAACAATAATCAGGCTGGAAAACAACTCCCGATGAAATAGGACTACTCTCTAATAAAACCTTATTACTTACAGGACACGGACGACAAAATTACTACTATCAAATATTAGGTTTCCTCATCTACCAGGAGTCCATTTGGATACTTTAACTGCATAGCTAAGCTAGTAAAGCAACACAGATACAGATTAACTATTTCTTAAGCACAGCAGGTTTATCCCAAATGACAATAACTTCTCATATGATCAAGCATGTCTGTTTATCATTACTGTATCTCTGATAGTCAAACCTCCTTAAAATATAAAAACTCCGCTACAGACATAAAGATGAAAAGAATAAGTGGACTGAAATACCCAACAAACTGAAAATACAGCAAAAGGAAGCTAAACCACAGGAGATGGTTTCAGAAGCTTTCTCACTCAAGTCATTTTGTTTCCTGCTTTGATCAGTTAGTTAAAGGGCCAATTTTAACTAAATAACATGATCAAAAATTGGATATTGTTTTAAAATTAACTTTTAAATTGAAATACAAAAAGGGGGAAAGTTTGCTCTTGGAAGTAACAAAGGAGAAACTCCAAAGACAAATGCATAAATTTTTTTAATACAAAAGGTGGGAGAATACAATGCCAAATATTCTTTAAGGAAATAAATAGAAACAACAAAGAGCAAGTTAGAAATATTTAACTATAAAACGAGTGAACAATTGTGCAAGAGTGGACAACAAAATCCTTTAGAATTAGGAAAAGATAAACAAACCTGTGTCAAATACTTGAAAGCATCCACCACAGGAGTGATCATATCTCTATATGCCTCGATCTGCACCCGGATTCAAAGATATTATGTTCAAGTACTTAAAGCTTCTTTACGCGACGTTCCTTATTAAGTACAGCACCTGATGAACAATTGTTCGAAGTACAGTCATTGGATTGGCATGAGCTAGTTTTGCAACCATGCGCCCCAGCTGCTTCAAATTTTCCTTTGCAAGCCTTTTCAAAATTCTTCTAGTGTCCAGCTGCAGAATTGCAAAGGAAATAAATAAGAAAGACAAGAAACTACAAACTGATACAAAGACAAACAGAAAAAGGAAAAGAAGGAAAGAGATATGATACCTTTGCAGTTTGCCTTGCAGCCAAAATCATCGGGTTCCACTCATCATCTTTTTCCCATTCACCATATAGACGATACCGAACCTAGACAGATGGTATTTATTTAGCAACGTTATCTATCAACCCAAATACATTATAAATTGGAAGGGCAAAAGGCTGCATTGTAAAGCCAACCTCATAAGGAAGAAGATTCATTACTTCCCAGATTTCCTGTCCAACTGCCGGGTTTGCAGGTACCAACTGTAAAGAAGGAAGTAAGCATGTAGCTAAGGCTTCCTCTACCCTTGCTCTAACTTCCCTTAAGTGTAGACGAGGAATCCGATCTCCAGATGAAACAGTTCCACCATCTCCAACGCCATCACTACTACCTACAAGCTCAAGTGCAGACATGTAATAACCTCTCAGAACCCTACATACCTGTCCATGAAGAAACCAGACATAAAAACTAGGAAATTAATAGGAGAAAAAATGAATAGAAAATAAATGCAACAAAATGATTGAACTTAAAATCAGAAATATGCATGATGAACCTTCTGCAGCAATAATGTATCACGATAAAGATATGGTCCCACTGTTGAAAGCATCTGGAAAAGCTCCTTGGGAAGATCAATCACCGATTTACCGGAAAAACTTGTATTAATGGCATCACTATCAGTTGTCGAAGCAGAGGCAAAACTTTGGAGATGTGTCTGCCGAATTGTATTATATGCTGATGCTATTGACTTCTCAATAAGCCTGAAGATACATACAATGTTTTACTGGAAAATTTAAGCATATAGATCTTCTAGCCTTTAGCTGACAATTGGAAGGATGAATATGCAACCAATGCCTTTCAATGTTAACTAGTTATCAACTTGGAAAGACTGGGAACATGCTCATTCATAAATCTATGTGTTCACATGACAAGAACAAATCAAAATATCGGAATAGTACCATACCTGAACAACCCATTACATATTTGAAGGTGAGCCACTGGATTAAGTGGAGAAAGGCGGTCAAACAATATGTGGGCATGATACCTTCAAGAAAAAGAAAAGAATGGTTTTTTAAGGCATTACAGATGAAAATTGATTTTCTATTTTAAGTCCTTGTAATTAACTTTAAACCACTTTTGAATATGAAAGAAAAGCATAGTAGACTACTCATATGGTTAAATGAAGGAAAAGTTACAATACAAGAAGACAATTCACTTGACACAAATAAAAAATCTTTATTTATAACGACCAATCTCAAAAAGAGAAACCTGAAATTTAATGTTTAAAATCTTAGTAAAGTGCCAACTCAAGAACTCAAAAGAAGAAGGTATAGAAACACAAAAGAATAAGGTATAGAGTTTTATAAGACGATGACTAAGTTAAACAAAAATCTTAATAGCTAATGCCCAATCAGATGAATATCAGTTTTTTCAACCTAATATAGAAGTAGATATGTAGTAGAAACCAAATCTAAATAAATCTCAATGAGATTTGAAGTCAAGTTTGAATGAGGAAACTTATAATAACTAAAGCATATATCTTGAACTAAATGCCAATCAGAATCAAGTACGTTATCCAGTCACATTACTCTAATTCAAAAGCACAAAACTTGATCACAAGAGAGTAACTATATAATCAAATACAGATTGGAAGATAATGATGTGACCACAAAATTTTGGAATAATATGAGCAAGATGCCAACATAAGAATGGATTACAAGTAAAGCTTAATTAACATATTTACATATCCTTGATCTGAGCTTGAACCTACCAATCATCCACTGAAAGAAAACCAGTAAGCAAGCCCAGAGGTTGGCTATTTTCAAGCTCTACGAAACGTTCTGTGATTGCATCAGTTTCCATGTCTAAAGCAGAAAAAAGATCTATTGTCACATCACCCTGTTTCTCATCATCCATGAGGTCCTTCCCAGTAGCTGCGAGATTTATTTTGCCAATTTTGTTTGCCTGCAGAAGTCTGAATTTACTAAAGCAGAAATGAATGAGGTGTAGAAAGAAATGTAACTTCTATTATTTTTAGTATCGCATCTACATTTGGCTACTATTGATGGAAGTAGTAGTACCAGAATTTATGCAAGTAACAGGAGTCACTCCTACATGTTCTATGGGGCAACAATTTAATTGTTTATGATCCACAATAAATAAATCTATTTAGGTCTCCAGGAAAACAAAAAAAAAGGTACACTGATCTCAAAGCATGAAACATATCCTACCAAACAGTTAGATTTGAAGTCATATGGGAACAACAATGATAATAATAGCTTCCCATCAATATACCTCATCCAGTCGCTTGGAGGAAAAATTATTATAGTGTTCAAAAGCCTCATCATCACCTGGAAGTAAATGTGCATATCTGCAAGACATAGGATAGTAATGAACAAAAACTCAATGTCAACAAACAAAGAAAACAAACCTGCTAACAGATCAGCAAGAAAGCCAATAAAAAAGGTAAAAACAGTATGAACATACACCAAAATCGAGCTACAACCCCAGATATGTTCATAAGCCATGGGCTAGCATCCAACAGAACTGGGATCAGCCTTGTAGTACATGTAGGTACTGATGCCTTAACATAATGAAATTTCAAGGCAAAAATCACAGGTCTCATATGTAAATGTCTTAATTTATTCCATTTCCAGATTATCCTAATTAATATGCTCAAACCAATGGCAGAGAGCTTATTCCAATAACTGCTAGAATTAAAATTGAGCAGATCAATTCAGTAGTTTTAGAAAAGATCTGTTTCCAGTTATACAGAAAAGTTGGCTAACCTTAAAAAGGCAAACCAACCATCTATGACCAGTAATTGTAATATGACACCAACTCTGAAAGTGTGACAACCATGACAAGGTCCAAAGGAAACAATGGCTCTTAACATGATTGCAGTTCCAATATGTACCATGACAAGGTCCAAAGGAAACAATGGCTCTTAACATGATCGCAGTTCCAATTTGTAAATTAATAAACGTAACCATAAAAATGATTTTATTCATATCCACGCAATTCTGCAGAAAAAAAAATTGCTTCCTTTCAGAAACTGGTAGTAGATTAATATGCCCATCTATCAAAAGCTGACTTCCACTTCCACACCATAAATAAGTCAAGTCAAAGAATTCCCAATACAGACTCTCTCTATGTGAGCCGCTAAGGATTTTGGCACCTCAGAGTGAATGATCAGGTATTTTGGCTATTTGAGAACACATTCAGTTTTGAATTCCTCCAACAACTATTTCTCAAGCAAAGCCTACTCAGTCAGTGCGGGGTGTAGTACAAAATGAAAAAAATCTGCAACCTCCTCATTGTGATTGTAATGCACTTGAAAAATTCAAATCGTAACCCTTGTCAAGGATTCCTCTTCGAATCCCTAGAAAAGATGAGCTAAGGGTCTCTTCCTTTCCTAGAAATACTCCAACCTCCAGACAAAATAATAGCCACAGTTGTCCAGAAATAACAGAAGAAACCAATTACCTACTCTCCATAAACCACTTCAGTATATGATGCACTAAACTGACATCATGCTTCCCAACTCCCAACACACACTAACCAGAAGAAGTTATGATGCAGATTCTATGTAGCTTAATTATAATGACATGCATATTTCATCCACTTAGTCAAAGTATTGTTATTATGAAGCTACTGGGAAACAGCTTACAGCATGCAGTTAGATTCCAAAAATCAAGACTTTACGAAACCCAAAACTCTATAGCAATAAAAACTGGAACAGCCAAATTATAAGAGTAAACGATTAAGCAAATTACTCACATGTTATCAAGATCAATGAACTCTTCCCTCACTAGTGAAGCTGTAAGCTTGTACAGCCCAAATGGTACAGGAACAGTTACTTCCAATCTCTGATAATATTGGAATTTAAAGCCAAGAATTTGTGAAGCATGAGACTGCACCAAAAATCAAATGATGAGCATGTGAGGAGTTCCGTACATTCCTCTATATCCAAACAATATCCAGTCTCAGCAATAACATCACATACCCTAGGAAAGATGGGAATCAATTCAAGAAAGACCTGGCTGTCTGGTTGAAGTTCAAAACATTCTAAAACCTGACAGTTGAAGGAATAATTAAATTAAAGGATTAGACTGCAGACAACAAATTGTTTGGAAATATAAGAAAATGCAACATTAATGAGCAGCTTACGATGTCAAAAACTCGGTTAGGGTCCAGATCGAAATGACCAATTAATGACTGCATAAAATATACTTGTCAGGAAGAAAAGTGACTGGAATAAGACCATAGATGAAAGGGCTGAAAAATATGTTAAGGGACAACCTTAATGATGCCTATCATGGCTGCTGATGCATTTTCAGTTGCATCTTCAGAGCCTCGACAAAGAAGAGTAACCTGTTGATCCAACTCAACAGTAAATGTCAACATGATATCCCATCGTATTTTCCAACAAAAAATAATAATACAATGCTCCTCAGGAAGTGATGAAGGAAGGATAAGAAATATTCAGCAAGAACCCGTCAAAAAATATCTTAGGAAATATAATATTGGATATTATATTTCAAACAGATGCTAACTGTATAGGTGGTATAACCATGTGAAATATGCACTTACAAGCAAAAGCACATTCTTAGTGACTGCTACTTCATTAAACTTTAATGCAGATATGGGAGCATCAATTTCCACAATCGATTGTTCATACTCCCATATACCCTTAACTTTAAATTCCCAAAACCGACATTATCAAGCCCTAAGCCATTCCTCGCAGTTGTAGATAGGTAGAAAGACATTCTTCATCATTGGCATACCCTCAAGATGGAAGACACCAGCAACCATCATTCTTCATTGCTCCACAAAAGCAATTTCATACCAATATGTCCGATTCTTCTGAAGGATCAGTTTTGTAACCATAGTACAGATTATGGAGTCATAAGAAGATAACTAACCCATTCTTCCAATTTATGATGATTTACATTAACCATGATTCACTTTCATATGATTCCATGATGTTGCAAACAACTTAACATATCTACATTTTCACATTGCAAATAATATAATAAACAGAGGCAATGTTGATTCCATTGAGTTATATGCATATAATGCATGTTTCTTGGACAATTTTTAATTTGCAATGAAAATGAAAGAGGAGAAAAAAGTTGTTGAGCGTGATAATAGTTCCTCAGGAGAAGAAATAAGAGCACTTTGTGCTTTACCTCAATTACAAAGATGTAATTTAAGAATCAGATTCCCTGACCAACATTTTTAATCGTACAATTTTCAAATTTCCAAAACCAAGACTAGCATTCTCTATGTCATTAAAATTACACTACAGTTGATTTCTATGAATCCTAAATCAACAAGATTTGATGCAACTCTGTGCAGCAGAAAGCCCTAGTTCTAACTGTTGGCAGTTCCTACATGACATTTCAGCTCTGCGTCAAGAAGTCATATCAACAAGATATGGTGTTGGAAAATATCCAGCTGGATATCTCCTAGATACTATTAACTCATAAAAGTTAGCAAATCAGATAAGTTAGGATATTATGTACAGATATCAGGATATCATGTAAAATTATTAGTTTCCTAGAATAGCCCTCTCTATTTTTATATATACTTGTACCTATGTATTCATCAAATATAGAATAATATACAATTGTTCAGAATTTTTGCATGATATCAGAGCTATACCTGAATAGTCCTAAAAAACCTTAGCCACAACTACTATCTCTAATCTTACTACCTTAACAGCACTAAACCCTAGCCGCCACCTACTGTCTCTAATCCTACCAATCTATGTCAACTATGTCCGACATTGGTGAATCTTCTAACCCATCTCTTCAAACACCTCCTCCTCATAATACTACCTCTGATTCTCATTCCATTCAAATCACTACTATACGACTGGATGGAGAAAATTTTCCTCATTGGTCCCAATCAGTTAGAATGTACATCCGTGGCAGAGGCAAAATTGGATATTTGACTGGTGACAAAAAGGAACCTACAAATGATGATCCTACACACGGAATGGGATGTTGAAAACTCTATGGTGA
>JANZXV010000003.1:13512102-13531935 GCA_027576455.1 Erythroxylum roigii
CATAACTCTCACTCCCGATATCGAAAAATATCAAACTTTATGTCTACGAAAAGCTCTTAACATAAACTACAAGTCTCTAGAAGATCATTTTCTCAAATTTTGACTCAAACAAAAAGTCAACTCTCAAGTCAAACATTCTCTCTTCAAAAGTCAAACTTTCTAAATTCTTCATATTTTAACACTTTTTCTTAATTTCTTCAAATTTTCTTAAATTCATAAGTTGTTTCACCAATTTCTTTCTCATTTAATTTCATTTTAATATTTCTAATGTTTATCAAAAGTTCGGGGTCCAACACAGTCCCTCTGATCGAGGCACCGAGGACTCCCTACTGGCTCCTACCGATCCTACGTTAGCTGGCTGATCAACTTGATCACCTAGAGGGGATCACCTCTAACAAGCAATAATTTCCATCATTTTCTGTATTTCCCAAGCAATTTCAGGCCTATAGTTCTTATATGTCCCAACAGATGCCAACCATGCTCTGATACCACCTAATGTAGCGCCCCCTTACCGTCGAATACACATCGGGACTCCCGAAGGTCATTCCGGCACATATCCTACGATAAAGGCGCACTACGGTTAAACACTACGCTAACTCCACATGGCATCATATCATTATTTATGTTCAAGCATCAATAGAAAAATCCACGATATTTTGAAACCAACTGTTTTCTCATTTCATTACTCAAAATACATAATTTACAGTGTAACTTTACTATTTGAACATCTACAAAGTCTAGTACAAAGGCATTACAAAATTGAGGAAACTAGGTACAATCTATCTATGTCCTCCAAAAATATTCCAGCTGACCGACCTTTGCGCCATAGCTTCCCTTCAATCACACTCTATACGGTAGAGCCACTCAATTGCTATAGTTGTCTATCGGTCCTGAAAAACAACATTGCAATTTTGATGAGTTTTGCGAACTCAGCGAGAAACCATCATCGATGGTTTACTCAATTCGTGCAACACTCAAACAAATTGCACATTATAATACAATAACACATGATTAGATTCAAGTAAATCACAATGTATAAGGCATTTTTGCCTTTCACCCATTCACAGTATTCAACAAATTTTGTATGCAGTGCATATGTGACATGTTCCCATTTTATTTCGGTGTTGTGACCGAGCGCCTAAACTGTCCCTATCAGGGCACATTAGTCAGTGAGCCTGTGGCTCTAAATCAATGGGGCTCGAGGCCCAATACGGTAAGCTTTTAGCTCTCGGTGGCTGCTCCGGTCACAACTGTCATTATCTGTTCATGTAATCATGTATGACATGCATATATCCCCAATTAAACATTACACGTATCACAATCAGTAAACATGTCATATTAGAAACAAGTAATTCACAGAGTGCACAGATTCACAACCAGTTCACACTTCTATGTCATATCTCCAATTACTTCGGACCTTCTGTCCGGAATCCACATTCACAAACAGTCACAATCCCACCATTCTTCGCCACAATGGACATATATTAATTGATAAACCTATCTAGGTTACTCACCGCTGCTCCCAAAGCTAAATGCCTGGAAGGTCCGACAACGTCTGTGGGTTGACGTTCCAGTTGCTCCTCTATAACCAAATACATTCATAGCAATCACAATTTGCACAAATATCGATGTTTAATAATGCACATGAATGAAATGAAAGAAGTACAATACATGCATGACAATCCCGGGTATCATTCCCTCATTTTACAATGCAAAGCCATTCTCAAAACAAACTCATCCTTTGCTAAAATCACACTTTCGGATCTATCATGAATCACACTAAAATAGAGAGTGAAGATGCAATAAGTAAGGCATACTCTCTTTTAGACAAATGTTCCCCTATGTCTTATGATTCCATTGGCACAAGAATCGCTCAATTCGGCTTAGTATATTGAGAAATATACCTCAAACAGTGATGATCGGTTGAAAGAGTACTAAACCTGATTCCATCTACAATTTGATCATCTTAGGGATTGAATCACAATTTCATTTCTTCATACCATTTGTAGCCCTATATCTTAACTTTACTACAAAGAAAGAATCATCTCATTTGGAATCCTATAACTCCAATTATGATCAAAACATTGACCTATGTTCAGTAAAACTACTCCCATTGATATGGTTCTAACAGACTCTCACACTTGCCCTTGATCAATCTCTTTCAATTTAACTCCAATTCATACAATTTTTTGGTGGAGATGTAGCCAAATGTATTAGAAATCCAATGCCACAAGAAGCAAGTCATTTGGAGTTCTAGAGAAGGAGTTATGGTCAAAATAAACAACCATGTTCATGTTTAATTTCCAATTTGACCTAGTTTGGCGCGAATGCCATAACGTTTTCTACACAACTCGTAATCCCTTCGTTCTTATTTCATTTTAAAGAAGACATCGAGATCTACAACTCGTATTAGAGGTCTTAAAGCGAGATTCGGCCTCAAAACTGGTCAAAAACGCGATGTACAGTAACTGACCCGAGGCTGTCCGTTAAACGGACAGGCATGTCCGCCTAACGGACACGCATCGACAAAACACTCCAATTTCACCCGAATTTGTCCGTTAAACGGACACCCATGTCCGCCTAACGGACATATACTGTCCCTAGAGTGTTTTTACACCCGAACCTGTCCGTTAAACGGACTCCCATGTCCGTTTAACGGACACACAACCCAAATACACTCTCCAAAGCTTATTCCAAGCTTCCAACACCTATTCTATCATCAAACACATCCTTAATCTTATCAAATTCATTTCTTTGAACATCAAACCACTTCATAACCATATAAACATCAATCTAATTGCATTAAATCTCCAATCCTCATGCATATCATTCATCAAAATCCATTTCCATCTAATTCTACATACTAAGCACTTCAAACTCAACAAATCATCCATTCAAAATGATACAAACCATTCCTAAGCCATAAACACTTCAAATGAAACACATTCTTATCCATTCTTCACCACAATAGCAACATTCAACTTCCTAACTTCCTATTCACCTTTTTAACTTCTTCAAGATACAATTCAAGATATCAATCACCTTAACACAATTTATATACAAGCAATTAGAACTATACCATTGGAATTCACTCAATAATCAAACTATGGAAATTTTCCAGATTTTCACATATATTCAATCCATCACTTATACCTAAATTCTCATTTCCTTTATCCATCATACTCCATCCATTCAAGCCATAATTCACTACATATTAAGATCCATCATTAACCACAATCAAAACATAACACCATTAAAACAGGATATACCTATATATATAGACTCCAAATCCATCTTCATGTCCTCAATCACAATTTTAACTTTTTCATTATATTTCCATGATCTAAGCTTTCATACACACTCAAAACACAACACTTATATGCATAGACTAAGCTTATACATACATGATCCAAACATGTAAAATTTATTATATAAAACATGAAACTTACTTGCTTTAACCACTAATTCTTCAATTCTCCAAGAATTTCACCAAGACCTAGTTTTTAACTATCACCTTCGACCACCATCATTTAAGGGCAAGAGGAGACACTTTGGATGGAAAGCAAGAAGAACAAGCAAGATAATGAGGAACCAAGAGAAGATGATAGCTTAACTTCACATAATCACAAATCAAGAAGAGAGAGGGTGATCCACGAAGAAGAAGAAAGGAAATTCTCCAACAAAGCTTCAAGACACAATAAAAGGGGAGGGTGTCGTAAATGAAGAAGAAAGAAGCTTCATGAATATAGGTTTAGGTTAATTAAAATGATTGCATGGCTATAATTAAGCCATGTGTCAAGCCATAATCAAGTCCTCTTAATTAATCAAGTTCAAGCCCAAATCCCCATAATTTCCACTTGTCCAATATCTCTATAGCCATATGTCAATAATCCAATATCAGTGAGAAGAAATTCTACTACCATTGACCAATTGGTCTGTCGCCCGACATTTTTCCTAGTCTGGGTTTTAACCTCGAAAAATTCTAGAAAAATTTCCTAAAATTCTCCAAAATTAGAAAATCATTATTAACACTCTCCAAATAATTTTTCAAGATCAATAACCCATAATTCTTGTATTTCTCAATCAATTATAGTTATAACTAAATAGACCGGGAATGTTAATGTATGCATGTACATATAAGTTCATGTGCAACAATGTCATTTTTCACAATACAAATATGGCACATAAGATATGCATATGCAATAGCATTGCTAACCCCTCGCTAATCACTCAAAATTCTCATTCTACCCTTCCCGCTGGTACCGGGATGTTACATAATTAGACTTCATGGGATTCCAAGTTCGATAGTCTCGGATAGAGATCCCAGGTTCATCTCCATATTCTAGTAAAGCTTACAAGAGATTTTGGGAACGAAGTTGCACTTTAGTACGGCTTTCCATCCACAGACTGATGGACAATCGGAGAGAACAATACGAACTCTAGAGGCAATGTTGAGAGCTTATGTTATGGATTTTAAAGGCTCATAAGTTGATCATTTGCCTTTAATCGAATTTGCTTATAATAATTCCTACCATTCAGGAATTCAGATGGCATCTTATGAAGCTTTGTATGGTAGGAGGTGCAGAACTCCTATTTGTTGGCATAAGGAAGGTGAAAGGAGGCTTTTAGGGCCTGAGTTGGTGCAAGTCACTGTTGACAAGATTAAATTAGTGAAACAGAGACTTAAAGCAACTCAAGATAGAATGAAGAGCTACACAGATGCACATAGAAAAGAGATGAAATTTGAAGTTGGAGACAAAGTGTTTCTTAGAACTTTTCCATGGAAGGGAGTTTTAATATTTGGTAAGAAGGGCAAGTTAGTCCAAGATACATTGACCCTTATGAGATCATTGAGAAAATTAGGCCTTTAGCCTACAAGTTAGCTTTGCCAGCGGAATTGTCTAAGATTCACAATGTCTTCTATGTATCGATGTTGAGGAAGTACCGATCAGATCCTTTGCATATAGTTTAACCTTCAGAGGTCTAGTTAAGGGATTTGACATAAGAGGAGAAACCAGTGGAGATCCTAGATTCGAAGGAAAAGATCTTGAGAAACAAGATAGTGAATCTGGTTAACGTCTTATGGAAGAACTATGCAAAAGAAGAGGCAACATGGGAGCCCTTGGAAGCAATGAAGGAGAAGTATCCACACCTATTCAATGACTCAGGTAAGAATTTTGAGGACGAAATTCTTTTAGGGGAAGAGAGTTGCTGGATCCTGAAATTTTTTCTAAATTACTTATTAACTGTTTAATTATTTATTTTTTGTTTGTTTGTTTGATTATCTATTTATTTTTAGAATTGAGTCATTAATTAGAAATTTGAGGAAAAGATTAGAATTAAGTTAGATTAATGAGTTAGTAGGTGAAATTAAGTGAAAGAAGGGTAAATATGGAAATACTGGTTAAATGAGGGGCAAAATGGGAAAGACAACTAAAATGTGGTCTTGAATTAGAAGAGAGAAGAGAATGTCGTAGAAGAGAGAAAGAAGAGAAGAAAAAACGTAGAGAAAGAAGAGAAGAAGGAGAAATCGTGGAAGAAGAGAGAAAGGGAAGAAAGAAGAAAAAAAAGAGGAGAAATAAAGCTTGTTAAAGTAAGTTAATAATCTTTTCTTCTTGCTTTAGTAGGGAAATGGGTTGTGTTGAGAATGAAGGAGTTAGAGAGAGAAAGGAGTTTTGTATTGGAAGAAGATGGTTTAAGGGAACCCATTTGATTTTAGGATTTCTAAACTAGGTTTTGGGTTTTCTAACCTAAATGGACTATAGGTAGGTTAGGTTTGAGCTTGATTTGTGTTGATTTCATTTGTTGTGATTGTGGAAGTTTCAGGGGATTTCCATTTGAATTTGGATTGAATGAGATTTTTGGTTATGTTAGGAAATCAAGAAAAACCTACCAAATAGCAAGAGGAAGAGCACAATTGAGTTTGGATTTTCAAGCGTGTGGGTAAAATATTTATGATTATTGTGTAAAAGGGCAATGTGCCTACGTGTGTGTGTATATGCTTGAATTTCTAAATTGTGAATTGTTGTGATGTGGGAAAGTCATTATGATGTGTTTTATGTATTGCATTGAAAGATATATGACATTTTTGATATAATTGAATTGTGAGTATGATCATACTGTGCCTTGGAATTGTATCATGGCATTTTGATATAAATGGAAAGAAGGAAAAAGCATGAGAATACAAATTTGTGATTTATTGAATTGAGCATAAGAGTTGATTGTATTTTGGCAAGAGTGGAACCGTTTCGTAGTCACGTGCACATCGATATAAATCCTTCTCTCGGCTGCCCGTTTATGACATACGAGATCCGAAAAGTGGACTCGTTTTGTTCATAGTGTAAACTTCAGTTTCTCCATTTTATTCCAGGAACCCTCGAGCTAATTATTTGTGCATTTGCATTTTGACATGTTAAGTTATGATTCAATTTGAGTGTTATGCTTTGAAGATAAATTACATTCAATATGTTTATGTGATGAAGTATTGAATTATGAGTTATGAATTAGAATTATGAATGATGAACTTACATTGCTAGATTAAGATAAGGCGTGTATGCCTATATGAATATTCGCATATATGTTTGATCGTGTGGCTCGTTGCTAATAGCTATAAATATATTAGCCACTGAGTTGTGTAGCTCAACCCATCATTTTCCCTCATCAGGTGCAGAACGAGAAGATTAGTGATCCCTGTAAGGCATTCAGAAACTCCAAGATAGCTAGAGATCTTTTGTACTAAGTTAGTGACTAATTTGGATAGCTTTATAGGCATATCAAACATGAGCATCCATTTATATTTTGTATTAAGTTTGATGTGTATGTTGATATGTAAGTAAAGCTTGTTCAAAAATTTATTTTTGTTCAGAAATGAAAATGAGAATTTGAGAAATTCCTTTTGTGTATGGTTATGTTATTTTAAGGGTTGAATATAATGGATGTGGAAGTGGAATGTATATGTGCATATTCTTCTTTGTTGAGATTGCAAATTGTTGTTAGTATTAGAATAGCATGTTAGAGCTGGAAAGATTGTATGTGATGAATTATTTGAGTTGAGATTCAAGAGTTAATGAGATGTACTTAGTGGTTTAAGGGATATGAAGTGATATTGCACTAGAGGAGGTGAATTTGAGGAGATTATGAGTAAAAGGGATGTTAGAATGGATATACCATCTATTGGAGGGGTCTTAGAGAGTGAAAATTTTCGTAAAACTTGAAGGTTACACAGTTAAGCCGTGTATAAAGACACTAACCGTGTATTCCAGATGCAGAAAAATCGCCAGACCCGTGGGTTACATGGTCTAACCGCATATATTCACACGGTCCGTGTTTTGACCCTCAAATGACAAAATCTTGCTTCAAGTTTTTTCACAAAAGTTGTAGATCTAGAAGTCCTCTTTAAAACTGTCTAAAGACGACCTTAATTCGACATCTCTAGTGAAAGTTATGCCAATTGTCTCGAGATAGGTACAACATGATTGAGAGCAAAATCATGTTTGATTCTTTTAGCCATAACTCCTTCATCCGACCTCCAAATGAAATCATTCTTAAGTTAATGGATTCCTAACACATTTTCTTATCCCTCCATAAAAATTGGTAGCCTTTGGCGTCGATTTGAAAATGATTGACGGAAAGAAAGTGAGAGATTGGTTGGAAGAGCATGACTGGGTTATGAAAATACTTTGGATTTTCAAGCATATCTTGAGCTATAGAGCTCCGAATGAGATGATTCTTATTTCAAAATAAACTAGAGATATTGAACTACAATTGTTTTGAAGAAGTCAAACTGTGATTTTGATGATTGACTGGTGTGAGCATGTCATCCTTGTGGGATGATGGCAAAATGAGAGTTCATTGACATAACCCTACAAGGAAACCCGCCCACACTTTATGGTTCCAGATTTGTTGGGCTCCGAAAACGGGGTCCAACACTTAGAAAGTCTTAAACCATTGACATCTTTTTAAATTCATGTTGAAATCTAACATTTTAAGTTACCTTTTATTCATAATAAAATTCATCCTTATTTTTAGAGTTAAAAGGTATTTCTTTTTATAAATAGAAGTTCGTTTTATTTAGCATTAGATCAACTTCATTTTTGTTAAAATCAAATCCATTCTTTTGTCTCAAGCTAAAAATTAAAATCAAGTTCATCTTCTTTAAGAAAGTTTAATTTCAAAATCTATGCCCTTTTTGTTAAAGTACTTTCATCTTTAAGCCAACCTCAAATTTATTTCTAGGTTTGTCTTTTCCAATTTAAATAATTATGTTTTTGAATCATATGTCGTCCTTTCGTCTTACTTCAAAATATTCATTTTCTTTTCAAATCAAAAGGTTAAATTCCTCCCTTAAGTAGCATTGAACTATTAATTTAAAGCCCTAAATCCATTTTCCCTAAATTCCTTAATCATTGACAAAAGTGTTGGTAAATCAAATCAATCTCATCCTTTCGTCAAACTATTTATTTTCAATTATTATATGAATAAATGAACTATTCTTGCAATCACACCTTTTCAATGTCATAATTACAAGCAAATGAATTTATAATTATAATGTTGGAAGAACAGGTTATTTGCTTATTTTGAACATTAATGTTGGAAATGACTATTTTATTTGATGCATTTAATAGAGAATTTTTTTTTTTTTCGGAGGAAGAGGCATGCTGAAAATGTTTGAAACGGAGTTGTCTGACATCTTTTATAAAGGTTCAGACATTTTAGGTTTGTTTAATGTTGTTAAGTGAAAATAGAGTCGGATTAAGTTAAGTGGTAAACAAGGCTGGATTGTAATAGGTTACACAAAATCTGATGCCTTTGTAAGGGCCTAACCTTATCCTCTAAAATTTACGCAAGGTAATAACGTAATAGGTGCTTCATCCTCCCTCCTCCCTCTTCCCTCCTCACTCAACCTTCTTCTCTAACCTGCTTTGCTTTACTTTTCACCTTCCTTCCACATATAATTATACCTATACGGACATACATATATGTACAGTGTGCGTCTCCTAAGTTGAAAATGGAGGCCACGGTAGCTTTTACTACCTTGAATTACCTTCTCGTACGCTCATCCCCACCATTTTTGGCCAAGAAACGTCGGCGCAACTTTGCTGCCAGACCACCAATTCTACTTCTCAATGAACCTGTCGTCACCGCCCAGTTGCCGCAACGACATTCAAAGTCCTATTTTTCCAGACAAAGTGCCATTCTTGAAGTTCAACGATCCCCTCACCTACTTTGTGCTCTTCAGAGGTTCTTTCCACATCCTTACTTTTTTGCTATCGTTTTGTTTATATGTTAGATAAATTTTTTTGTCAAGTTTAATTGTGCTCTTGTTAATAATGATGCAATGAGTAGTCCATGTATGGAGATGCCGTCTGGTCCTGTCGGTTGAATTTTGAAGCTTTGGATTCTTGGTTATGACTTTTTTTTTTCCGGTTATCTGATTTTCTGGGTTTGCCGTCCGTATTTGGTGGACTGATTACTATGTGTCATCTGAAGTCACATGATGGCTCAGTGGGTTGATGGTATGGATTTCTTTTTGTGGACAATCGCTAAAGTGTCCCTAAAACTTCAAAGGCTTCTTTGGTTGTTTCACCTAGAGGATGTAGAATGCAAATTGACCTAAATGTGGACCGAGTCTCTAAATTGTTGCACAGTAGGTGGTTTAGTATTTGACTTTTGGCTTCATAATCATCCTATGGCTACAGCCCTAAATGAATCACTTGTCAAGATATGTATCAGGTGGCAAGATTCTTCCAATAACCTCTGAAACCTCTTTTGACAAAACAAGGTGATTATTATTGGCTCAAAATCTTTTTCACTCTTGTTACAATTCTGCAGTTCTCATAGGAGAAATCCTCAAACACAAGTGAACAATAGAGGCAAATTAGATGCTATAGATAGGAAATGGTTATTATTGATTCTGTGCATAAGACTTCTAATTGTGAATAAGTCTTCTTCCTTTTTATTGATTCGCATGATTAACATATTTCTGTTGTTGACTATAGATCTAGAACTCTCTGTAATTCATTTCATTTAGTTATTTATGGTCATTCATTTTAGATTACGTCAATATGTTTAAAATTTTAGTTCAGCTCTACCTTAATGTTCTTATTTTGGAGTCATACTTTAGGAAATAGGACTTGTGAAAGATTCTGATGGTATTGAGGCCATGATTGTTGTCTAATTTCTATGCTTAGCATCAATCCAAGTTGTCACTACTTTTTCATGGATTAATTCCAGTTTAACCTACTTCGTTTAATGATAGATTAATGAGTGAAACATGATCACTTTATAGGTTAGGTGATTCACTGAAGGTGCAAGACTTGAATACCCTCCTATGGAATTTTGGTAAAGAAAATAGATGGCGGGATCTTTCTCAGGTAATGCTATTGAAGAATTGCAATAATTTGCTTGGATATGCCAACTATATTCACTATTGATTTGTTTACAACTATATGTTTCTCGTGTTTCTGTTATTCAGATTTTTATAGCTGTGTGCAATTATTTTTAATTTTATTTAAAGGTTGCTTTCCTTTTTTTTTTTGGTTTTGGTTTTGAGCTGTTGCAAGTTTATTTTGTTCTCAAATAGTTATTTTATTATGAGCTCTAGTTGGGGTTTGATTATTTGACTATCTGAATGAAAGTTATCTGGAATATCATTCTTATTCCATACCAAATGTTTTGATTGAGTTTTGCTGAAGATAATTGTATCTATACTTCTGAACTCATTTGTAAAGACTTTCTAGAGTAATGGGATGAAAGGCAATCTTTAAGAGAAACACAATCTCTCCTAAAATTTCTATATGATGATAGATACTTTTGCTCTTTTAAACATTAAATTTGTAATGCAGTTGGTTGTTATCTCTAAATTTTAGTCAAGAAATTGATGGTAATATGAATATGGTCAACTCATTTGTCAACTAAGTTGTAGACACATGTCTATGTTACAATCTATAACATAATGTTAGCATTCAGCTTATTTTCATTATGTCAGTCATTTCTTGGCCCCTTTATTGCAATTTAGGCAACTGTTATTTATTTCCCTTCTAGCTAACAACATTCTTGTCTTGGTTTATTTGTTATTATTACAGCTCTTTAGTTGGATGAGGGAGCAAAACAAAATTAGTGCTTCATCATACAGCCGCTATTTCAAGATCTTGGGCATAAGACTTAACCCTATAAAGGCGTTAGAAATCTATCATAGTATTACAGATGAATCCACGAAAGCCAATGTCTTTGTGTGTAATTCTCTTCTTAGTTGCCTCATCAAGAATGGCAAGTTTGATTCGAGCATCAAGTTGTTTTATGAGATGAAGCGCATTGGTCTAACACCTGATTCTATCACATATAGTACAGTATGTGAATTCAACTCATTATGATTATTATGATTTCCCTACCATTAGGTCACCATTTGTTGTAACTATTTTATGTTGACTGATGATAATTTGGTTGCAATATTTTTCACATGTGAAAGTTGTTCATTTTACTTGGCAACTTTGTCCTAATTTTTTTGGCAATGGAAGAGTTCTCATTTTTTTTACGATATTCATGCTTATTCATTTTCTATTCATTCAAGGATCAAAGATTGGAAAATAAACTTTCAAAAACATACTCATGCCTTGTGATTTGTTTCTATTGTCTCCTAGATCCTTGTTTTATCATAAAGCAAACTCTCTTCCTACTTGTAATTTGGATTTGGGGAATCTTGTTCAGATTTTTTTCCACCTTCGAAGAAAATGCTAATGTTTATACACTTTTTGGCTCTTTTACATGCCATGTAGCAATGTTGTGCTCTTAAAACACCTAATATCTTTTATATTTTGTTATCTGCATTTTCCTGTTTGTTATTTCATTCAAGTTAAAATGATTTCATACCAATAGTTTGAAAATCTAATATGGTTAAGTCCACAATCATTGCTCTTTAATTTTTTTTTTTGGAAAGGCTTCTAAATATAGTTGATCATTTATGCCTAATAAAAGTTATAATCAAAATTTTTATTTTATGATAAGTAGGAAGTTTTTCAACCATTAAATATATTTATCAATATCTTCTCTTTTATAATTATCACCTTTTGTGATCCTTAGCTACTTGCAGGTTGCATTAAAGCCAAACAGGGGTACTCCAAGGGATTGGACTTGGTCCAAGAACTAAACTATGAAGGATTGCGGATGGATAGTGTGATGTATGGGACCCTTTTGGCAATATGTGCTTCAAATCATCAATGTGAAGAGGCACATAAATATTTTAACCAAATGAAGGATGAAGGTCATTTGCCTAATACATTCCATTTTAGCTCCTTACTTAATGCTTATTCTTCTAGTGGAAACTATGAGAAGGCTGAGGAGTTGGTTAAAGAAATGAAAGCATCAGGATTACTACCAAATAAGGTTTGTAGTCACATTAATAGATTCCTGTTATTCTCATCCTTTCAGTAATTTTAGAGCAACTTTTCTTTCATGCATTCTTGTTTCTTTGCCTAAGATCATTGAGGTGATTATGATATGGAAAGATGAAAATAGAACTTTCTAGCAAAGATATGATTAAAAAAAGGTCAATATATGTGATAAATGTGTTAGGCTTACTAAGGTCCATGATATAAATTATTGTCATTTTAAGTTGGCTTTAATTTTGTAGATGTAGTGACGTCTTTGGGATGAGTATTTATTTCTGGAAGTCCTAATAATTTTATGATTCATATAATTTATTCATTTAACTTGTTTCATTAACTATCAAACTACAAGAACCTTTGAAGTTAACACTCTTGCAGAAGAATTAAGGACACAAGAAGCAACGATCATAAGTTTTAAATAAAAAACAATGTCGTATAGTCATAACATTTTAAGTGAGATGATGTTATGTAACTAATTGATGAGAGCATTCATTATGTGTTAAGGAAAGACAATTTCTGTATATGTATGTGTGGTTATAACAAAGAAAATTAGACAAAAATGATATTGTTCTTATTCTCTCTCTATTTATCTCTCTCGTCTTTTCTCTCTGTCCTATTGCCAACCTTTGACATTGTCTTTCTTTGCACTCACTCTGTATCACTTGCGTTTTGGTTGCAATTTTGATATTAGAGCCGGTGAACCTTGAACACCAATAATGGTAGAAGGAACAATAAGCGTTGAGCTAAGGAGAATTGAAGGAGCAATGAATTTCCTTCTAGAGATACAAATGCAGAATGCAAACTTTGTTGATGCAAAATCAAACCAAAAATTGACAAGCAAGAAAAAGAGTTGGGGGACTTGAAATCCATGTTCCACAATTCATGCAGAAGTTTGGAGGACCTAAAGAAGAGCCTCAAGTGGGAAAGGAGGAACCCATCGTGAAAAGCTTGACTTAGCATGAGGGATATACTGTTCCAACAAGGTTTAGTAAAATTTATCTCCCCACACTTGAAGGCATTGTAGTGAAAGGATGGATCTACAAGTTTGAGCAATTTTTTACTCTTGATCATATGCTAGAAACCCTTAAAGTAGGGATAGTCGCAATGCACTTAGAAGGCTCTGCCCAAGAGTGATGTAGGACAAATAGAAGAATTATTAACTAGTAGCTAAAAACACAAAATTAGGAGGTGTGACTGATATTAGGCTACTAGAATATCAGGTTTCAAGGTTTAAATATGGCTAGGAATGCAAAATTTCCAAATTTTGTATGGTTGGAATTTTAAGGTTTGATTGTTGGAAATTTAGGCTTATGATTTTAGGATCTAATATGGCTAGAACATAGCTTTGAGATGGCTAGGATGTAGGTTTGAGAGGGCTGGAAGTTGTTGGAATTTAGTGAAGAACACAAAGAATGGATAGTAGGAAACTAAGAATCACTCTGAGAAGAAAGCATCATACCTTCTAGTTGAAAACTCAAGTTTGTAGAAAAATTTCAAATTGCTTCTTATTAATGAAAGGCCGAGTACACATATATATAGAGTTCTTAGAACCCTTATTCTAGTAGGAAAAGAATTTCTAATTTAAATCCTATTATAATAGAAATTTTGTAACTCTTATACAATTAGGATAACACATCTAAATAAGAATAACATAATACTGCTACTTCCTATCTAATAAGGAATCCTAATACAATTTGAATTTCAGCCTTTATCTTTAATTTCAATTCAATTCTCAATCCTCGTCCCACCAAATTAAAGCTTGTGATTGATTAATCTTTTCTCTTTTATTTCTGTTATAGACTTTTAAGTTCTTTTGCATCAAAGAGTGATATCAACTGGTGATGAAGAATAGACTTGGGTAAGGAAACATGAGATGGAAGGAGTTTGTAATGGTACTTATGAGAGGTTTGATGAGGAGATTCTTGAAGATTTAGTAGGGGACTTCATAGAGTTCTGATAGGATGGGATGGTACAAGAGTACTGCACCCATTTTGACAAATATTACAAGTTATCACTCTCTGAGGATTACCTCATAGAGTTCTTCTTAAAGGAGTTGAAACCAAAACTTGAGTTAACAATGAAGCTTTAGATCCTTGATGTGGATGATGCCTTTGTGGGTTAGAGATATCATAAAAGATAGAAGAAATACAAGACTGACTGATTTGGCAGTCCTTTTATTTATTTTATAATAAACATAGTATTCTTACTTGGCAATAGGAATTTGATATTTTTTTCTGTTAAAGTCCAATTTAGTTTCTAATTGTTAGGATTATGGGACTCCTAAAGGATAAGGATAAGCTCTGTAGATTAGGATTCTTTCTAATTAGCAACTCTTGTACTATGATAAGCTTTCCTATAAAAAGGCGATCAATATTGAATAAAGAAATCTAGTGGAATTCATCATCAAATGGCTTCAAGCTTTTGATTTTCCTCAGTAATTTGTCCATTGGATATAGGAATGCATATGCATTTCCTAACTTAACTTCATCATCCTTATCAATGGAAATCCAACAAATTACTTCAAAAGCTATAAAGGAATTAGGCAGGGGGAGCCCCTTTCCCCTTATCTTTCTCTCTAGCTATTGAAGTTCTCTCCAAGCTGCTGCATACTCTCACTGCTGAAAATCCCATGTTCAAGTACCACCATAAATGCAAGGATATGGAGTTAAATCATTTAGCATTTGCAGATGATCTTATGCCTTTTTGTGGAGCTGATGCTTACTCACTAACACTCATCATGAGAACCCTAAAAGTGTTCACCAGGTTGTCAGGATTGAAAGCTAGTTTCTTCAAAAGTTGTACCTATATCTCCTTTGACATTCAAAATGGGGATGAAATTAGCAGACTGACAAGGCTTAATGTTCAATCTCCTCCATTCAAATATTTGGAGGTACCCATCACAACAAACAAACGAATGTATGTTGATTGTATAACCCTACTTGAGAGATATAGATCCAAAGTAAATGCCTAGCAAAATAGATACCTATCAATTGCTGGCAGACTACAACTGATCTCATTAGTTTTGTAGAATGTACATACACATTGGAGTGCTTCCTTGGTATTGCTTAAAAAGATCATCAAGGAGATAGAAAGATCCATTAAACTATTTATGTGGTTTGGAAAGATAGGCAACTCCAAAGGAGCAAAAGTAAAGTGGGAAGAGCTATGTCTCACTAAGGAAGAGGGTGGACTAGGTCTGGTACCTCTGATGACTATGCCGAAGAGGATATGTAGGTTATTCAAGGATAGGAAAACTATATGGTTAAAGTGGATAAATGAGTACTATTTGAGGGATGAAAGCTTATGGCAATTGGAGCAAAATAGGGAAATTCTTGGAGCTTTAGACAGCTACTCAACATGAGGGACTAAATTTATCCTTGGATAAAACAACAAATTGGCAATAGAGAGTTAACATGATTTTGGTTTGACAATTGGAATGATTTAAGCCCTCTCTATAGTAGAAATGAGACGCTACAATTGACCACTAGGCTTCCATTGAAAGCTAAAGTTAGTAGCATAATCAAGGATGGGGTTTGTAGCTGCAATTATAGAGGTGTTGACAGCCTGATGAATTGTAAAGCAAATAGGCAACCAGCTTCTAAAGAATATATTGGCTAATCATTAGCTCCCTGGATTTTAGCAACTCCTTATTCTATAAGATATTCAGAGCCTACAACCCCAAAGGTCCTTAGTATGAGCTTATATGTGGGAACACTCTATACCCTAAAGCTTCAATTATCAACTGGGTGGCCATCAAGAACTGGTTGAGAAAAAAAAGCAGATGGTTTGGAAGTTCTAGAAGCTTTGATCCTAGTTGCTTGTTGTGCAAAAATGATATTGAAACACTACCTCACCTATGTTTCTAGTGTAGAGTATCCCAATCTATTCGGCTTCGAGTTCAAAACAAAATGCAAGTACTTTGCCCATAAAAGGATTGGGCAATGGGTCATAAGAGTGGTTAACACACTTAAGAAAGATGGGATTATCATCAAAATTGCTTTCAGTTGTACTATACATGATTTGGAGGGAGAGGAACAAACGTCTATATAGTGGAATAAAGATGGAAAATCAAATCCTAGGAGACTTGGTTGTTAATTGGGTCAAAAAACTACTTATAACACATGCTACTCCGTCCAAAGTCAGCCAACGAATGAAGATACTTTGGAATTTATAGAGCTATTGTTGTAATCATGGGTTGGGATCCAAGAACTAAAATTTGTATTTTGTTTTGGGAGTTAACTTTGATTTTCTTGTCATTTTAATTTTGTCAAGCTTAGCTTGATGTAATAAAACTTTATTCATTTTCCAGAAAAAGGGAAAGGATGGTGAGCGACAAACTTTGAGAGTTACGAGGGTTGGTGACCTTAAATAATGTGTAGTGTAAATTCAAAAGCTGCATTGCGAAGTTAAAGTGGGATGGGGGCGTGATAACACTGACAGGGAACTTGAGTAGGTGGAACAAACTATTCTCCATCAAAGGCTTCAACAAGATGCTTAAAGGCCCAGGAATGGTGGGGTATATATGATGCAATTGACACATCCATTAGGGTAACAGATGCAAAATATGAAGCTAGAGGAATAACGTGGCATTTTTTAGGAATGAAATGCATTGCTAGCAGAGTTTGGGGAGTTATTTAAAGAACCTAGTCAATTGTCTCCAAATTGAATGCATGACCATAGAATTAGATTGAAGGAGGGCACCGAGTCAATCAACATTAGGCCTTGTAGATACTTGGAGGAATAGAAAGATGCAATAAAGAAGGCTATAAAGGAGTTGCTTTAGCAAGGCTTCATCAGTCCATATGCATTTACTATGGTTTTGGTAAAGAAGAAAGACAACTTTTGGAGGATGTTTAGGGACTATAGGGAACTTAATAAGAAAACATTAGAAGACAAGTTCCCATACTGTTAGTTTAGGACCTATTGGATGAACTGCATGGCTTAAGTTGATAATCCAAAATGGATTTCAAGTCTAGTTTTCACCAGATTCAAATGCATGAAGATGATATTACCCAGACTTCCTTTAGGACTCATGAGAGACATAATGAGTTCTTTGTGATGCTCTTTGGGCTAACTAATGCTGCTCCAACGTTTCAAAGCCTTACAAATGACATATTCAAGCCATTCTTAGGGAGATTCATCTTAGTTTTCTTCGATGACATTCTAATATACAACAATTCCTTTCACTAGCACTTGGAGTATCTGTGATATGCTACGAGGGTTCTTCAAAATCACCAATTATCATAAGGGGAATAAGTGCATTTTGGTGCAAGATAGATTGAATATTTAGGACATTTTGTCTCATTTGGTGGAGTAGCCATAGATGCAAAGAAGACAACAATAATTCGTAATAGGCTAGCTCCTCAATCCTTGAGGGTTTAAGAGGATTCTTTGGTCACATTGGTTAATATATAATGTCCATCAAGAATTATGCTCAATTAGTTAAAACCCTTGATTGAAATGTTGAGGAAACAAACGACCACTGAATGGAATTGGGAAGGAAGCAAGCAATAGGCATTTGATCAACCTAATGGAGCTCTTATAGTAGCACCTATGTTAGCGAGACCCAACTTCTCTCAATCCTTTATCATAGAGGTTAATGCGAGTGGAACAAGCTTAGGGGCAATGTTTCAACATGATAAACATCCCATTGCCTTCTAAAGTAAGACCTTGGCCTTGAAGCACATCAGACTATATACTTACGAAAAGGAATTCTTGGTAGTTATTAAGGCTATTAGACAATGACATCATTACCTCAATGGTAGAAAAATCTTGCTGTAAACTAATCACTAAAGCCTTGAGTATTTGTTGGAATAGAGAATCACCACTACATTCCAACAAACTTCGTTGCCAAGGTCATATGCGACTGCAAAGTGATATATAGGAGTTGAAACGAAAATATGGCAGTTGATGCATTGTCAAGAATCAATATCACTGAACTACTAAAGACAACTCTTGGGGAAAATTGAGGCAAGTTGGGTCCAAGATACCACCACTCAAGACATTATGATGAACCTGAAGTTAGGGGAATTGAATTTAAGCAAGTATGAATTGGGGGTGGAGTTGTTGAGGTGTAAAGAGAGATTGGTGATTGGATTTAATCAGGAATTGAGAAAAAAACTAATATTTATAAGACATAATGGGCCATATGGAGGTCACTTAGAATGTTTCTATTGGAAAATTTAATTAAGGATGTTAAAAATTATATGGAGTGTTTGATATTTCAGAGAAGTTGGATGTAGTAAACGATGGTAGGTCACTCAGAATGTTATCATTTCCAAAACGATGTTGGATGGAGTAAACATGGATTCTATAGAAGGATTATCGACATCTTGAGGCAAATCTAGAATGTTTGTGGTAGGTAGACATAGTAAACATTCTCACTTTGTAACTATCAAACATCCTCATATAGAAGCTAAGATAACCCAATTATTCATAGATCACGTTTTCAAGCTCCACGGCATGCCAGAGAAAGTAATGAGTGATCGCAATCCCCTATTTCTCAATTTGTTTTAGAGGGAGTGTTCAAACTACAAGGAGCAAGCGTAAATTTCTCAAATACCTACCACCCTTATTCAGATGGCAAATTGATGCAATCACCGCAATTTTGGAAACTTACTTGCATTACTTCTGTGGGGATATTCCAACCCGATGGTATGAGTGGATTTCACGAGCAAAGTGGTGGTATAATACCACTTACCATGCATCCATTAGTATGACCCCATTTAAGCTATTGTATGGATACTCTCCTCCCCTGTATCTTCCTTATTTCTGCATGGGATTCCAAGAATTTAATAGTGGATTTAGTGATGAGTGATAAAGAGACCAATCACCAAGTTTGATCTCTGAAGGGCTTAGCACAAGATGAAACAACAAGCTGACAAAAGGAGGACAAACAACAAGTTTGAAATGGGACAATGGGTGTTTCTGAAGCTCTAACCATATAGACTACATTCATTACAAAGATGAGGCAACCACAAACTCTTCCCCTTGTATTATAGACCCTATCTAAGTCTCAATAAGGTGGCCTACAAGTTACAACTACCTCCAAAGTTATTCATCCGTCCATCATTCCATGTATCCCAACTAAAGAAATATGTCTTAGAAAAGGACCCTATTTCCATGAATTTAAGTTCCAAAAGCCATTTTGGGTTGAAGAATGGTGAAATTTTGTTGCAAACCAGCAACTCTAGTGTTGGTGCATTGGTCCAATAGTAGACCAGCATAGGGGACTTTGGAATCCTTGTTTGAGCTTGAGAAGTGTTTCCTTGAAGTGAACCTTGTAGACAAGGTTTTCAAGGAAGGAGGCATTGTTATGGAAGATAAAAGAAGGATGAGGGAGGCAACAATCATAAGTTTTTGTGAGAATCTGCTTTATAGATACTGTGGTCAAACATCACCTAAAGTCAGTAATGGCAGAATTGTACATCACCTAAAGTCAGTAATGGCA
>JANZXV010000003.1:13559600-13573136 GCA_027576455.1 Erythroxylum roigii
AGTACTATTCACTTGGTCATTTTTGCATTTTCGCTCATAACTTTCTCGTTTGACCTCCGATTTGCACGAAATTTGAATCATTGATTTAGTATGAAAATGGACTTAAGATGAATAAGGAAAAAAATATATATCGGGATTTTGGGACTAGTCACGATTTCCAACGCGGATTCGAGTTCCAATTTGGATTTTCAGCTTAGAGGTTGGATATCCGAGGATGGGTTCCAACAATTATGGTATCAGGTAAGACTAGAAATGCTCTGATTTAGTTCGGTTTTTCTATGTAGTTGGGTTTCGAATACGGGATCCAACATGTTCTAAGTTAAGAGATGATACATATAGATGGGAGCCTATTTTTAAAAGGTAATGTACGTAATAGCAAATAGTAATTGGTCTTGAAAGGATAAATAAAAGTTGAATGAGGAAAGAGTTAAAACATGGATGTAAAAGGATTATATGAAACCTTTCACATCAGAAAGTGGTTACATGCATATAACTAAGGGATTATATACATGTAAACCACATATATGTAACTAAGTAAAGGCTTTAATTGCCTCAAAGGACGGATAAAATATAACATCTTGAAAAAGTAACAATATGTACATTCTTGAAAATACCAAAGAGACTCTTAGGAAATAAGGTCTAAAATATATAATTGTTCAAACTACAATTTGACAACATAATTGGATGCATATTAAATTTGACTTCAGTTCAAGTCTAAATGCAATTGTTTTCTCCTGTTTACATCTCTCCTAGTACATAAGCAAAGATGAAGGGATTCTATTCTCACCATTCCATTACAATTCTTTTATTTGAAAGTCAAATTTTGTCTAACAATTAGATTAAACAATTATAGGTCTTTATGAGTTGCTTAGCCTTATTATATAGATATTTTGCCTTTTACTATTTAAATGGAAATACCAATAAGGAATTAGAGTTTGTATAATTTGAAAAAATATATAAAAATTAATCACATATATTTATTATCTTTTATAATACTTAATTAAACTTGATAACTCATTAAAGTGTGCTCTATACCCTCCAATCCTTCTACCTTTGCTTTTGCTCTTATATCTACCTCTCATTATACTTAATTAAACTTGATAACTCATTAAAGTGTGCTCTATACCCTCCAATCTCTTACCTACTGCAGGACATGCTACACCATCCCCATCCCCATCCCCATCCCCAACTCATATATCATCCAATACTGCTTTATCAGATGGAGGAGACGTCGATGGAAGAAAGTACGCAAGAATTGTCAACAATATGTAAATGAAATCACATTAATGACTATTTGTTTTTTTATTAAGTTATAGATTTATCATTTTTTTCATTGTATAAAATTACTTCTTATATTAGGTTGGTTCCATCTGGACCGTGTTCCAGAAATATAACTTCTAAATTTAAAGAACGAATTGATCCTGAGGGTTATGTGTGGAAGAAAATCTCTTAAGCAACAAAGGAATTTTACTTTCAGGAGTTTGAGGTACAATAAAGATTTATTTTCTTTTTATATTGACTTATATACACTAATTACATAATATTATTACATGATAGTACTTTAAATTTTTTTCTTCTTATTTCAGAAAGAATTTTTCTGAGATTCTGGTATCGACACCATCATACATAGACAATGGGAGAGGCGAGCTCGTACACTTTATCACGACTTTATTGGTGCGATACACAAGGCTGGTGTATGATCACCTTATATTTTGGAACAAATATGAAGTCGATGGCATGAGTATTGGAGAAGCCCTGAGGCAATGTCCATCTCAGGGTGTAACTCGACCAACAGATGTGGAGGCCCTGGGGAAGAGAGTCTTCCCATATATATGGGAGGATCAATAACTCACCATAAGCATGGTAGAGACTTGTAAGTATCTAAACTTCACACTTATTTTGTACATGTTTTACTTTGTTGTATTATAGATAATGGTAATAGTATAAATGTCCGGTGCCATATATGGCTGTGTTGAATATTTTTATTTGTTCAACAGGGGAAATATCATAAAAATAAGGTAAACTCTGCTGAAATTTTTATAAAATATAGTTCACATCTAACCATTTAGGTTAAATATGCAAGAAACGTCTTTGGGTATTTCGGACTACAGTGCAGACATTGGTGGAGCAGATGGCTCAGATGAGACAACAGATGGAACAAATGGCAACTCTAAGAAAGGAGATTGAGCAGTTGAAGGAGAGAGGTAGCAGCTCAAAGCACCTGCCATCATCAGGATATTAGGATGGTTGTAGTCATTTGTTTTCAATTACAAAGACTTATTATGCACACTGTAATGTTTTTATTATCAATTAAGAAAATTTGACCCTTATATCATCAATCAACTTCTGTTTAGACAAATTAAATATATCTACAAAAAAATTAATTATGCATAGATAATTCACAACTGTTGAAATTATGCATTTTCATAAGATCATCAAATAAAATTTAATGTCGGGATTAATTTAAAAAAAATTTCTAACTTCCTATTATTGATGGAATACAGAAAACCGTCACAAAAATGTTTGAATATTATCAACGAGATACACTAAACCGTCGATAAATTATTCATTTTATTTACCAACCGTTCTTCTTAATCCGTCGGTATCTTTATGCCGGTTTACCGACGGTCGAGGTGTCCGTCGGTATATTTTACTGACTAAAGGTCACATGTAATTTCCATCGTTATAATTACCTACGCCCGTATTAACGACGCATTTGTCCGTTGTTAAATTCCGTCGGTAAATATTATTACCGACAGAATACTTGGATTTAGGGACGGTTTATACCGTCAATAATCCCTTTACTTCTTGTAGTGCCTAAAATGATTTTTGTCTAATTTTATCGTGTCCAACTATTGGATAGGGTTGAATAAAGTAAAATTAGACAAAGGATTAGAACTTTATTAATTCATGCCCGGAAAAGAGGCATTAATCCTTTGAGTGTGGATGAATATATTGTTCATTTTCAAGAAACGATGAATTCTTTTCATACTTTTCTGGTCTGCCCCAACTGATGGGGTCACATGGGTTGTAAACGTAAAGGGTAAAAGGATGTTATTATATCAAAATACAATATACTCTTAAAACTTTAATTTGTAACAGAGTTCCTGAAGTCTTGTAGCTAAACCATCACAAATTTTTAGCTAGTTTGAGTACCTAAGATGTAGCTCTAAATTTAAAAAATTGCATAGCTAGTAAGCCTAAGTCTTAGTTCGAATTCAGATGTCCTCTATTTGCTGCTGAAATTGCGGCATGAAAGTAAAGCCAGTTGTGTTGAGTTTACCTAGGATAGAAAATAAAATCCACAACCCCAAATGTGCCTTCTTGAAAGAACCTTCACTTATGTACAGGTACTAACTGCATTGACGCATTTTAACACCAACAATTGAAGGAAGGTCAACCCGCTGAAGTACTAGAGGACAGGCACTATTTGCTAGAGGGATTAAAAAGATAGTATAAACATATAGCTTAAATCTTGCCAATAGTCGTAGCGCAGATTATGGAAGCTTCTCAACTGGTTCAAAAATGATATCATGTACATAGTGTAGGAAAGAGGACTACTTGTTTCATTACTCTATTTTGTCAATGTTTACAACTTTATAAGCGGTAGTCACTAGGTTTTCCTAGAACTATTATATATTCATACTGACTTGTCACGTAACCTAAAGTCACAAGAAGTCAGTGAAATTCCAAGCTGTAGCTTCATGAGCAAATCCGGACTATTGGATCAAGACGGATTTAATAAACTGAAGCACCAAAGAATCCATTTATTTGGCACCGACATTATATTGGATGATTAATATATAGTCATATAAACTATTTTTCGTCAGAGAATCATTGACCTAGTGTAATTGGTTTGATTTCCCAGTTTCCAACAAATCTTTACCTTTGCATGTTCATCTACATTTTGCAGGAGGTCTAGCAATCACGTATAGTTCTTTATTTGACTTGCACACTTCTGCATCATTCATGTTCACCTGGTCACCGCTACTAAAACAAAGTATACAGTAAAGGCAAGTGCAACTTCGTCTCGTCCATTAATCCAATTGCTTTGGATTGTACGTACAAATTACAATTGCATGCAATCTTAAATCTACTGTTATAACAATATACCTTAGTTTTTTATCGTCATAAATTTTTGTTTGAGGTTTCCTGTTTGGTATTGGCTTACAAACTCGATGCACGGTGGGAAACTATCAATTGCAAGGTACGAAAAGGCTACAGAGTCGTTTTCATTTGTATAATATAGATAGGGTGAGATCTGAAGCATATTATAATGCTTTAATCCAGGTTGTTTGGTCATTAAAAAATAACTTGTTAGTGTTTGAAAGAGTCGAGAGCTCACTATATAAAGGGCTGACCCTGGCGCTCAATTCATCATACACAAAACGGAAAGGTACTGTCTTCAAACATGAGAACCCGAGTAGAGGAGAGGCACTTGCTTCGTCTGACATGCGCTCTGGCATTCTGCCTCGTAGCCACCAGTGTCATCGCAGATAATGACAAACCTTACATTTATGCGTCTCCACCGCCACCCCACCACCACGGCCATCATCCAAGCCCACATCCACCAAAGCATATTGTGCATCCATCAGATCCCTACAAATCTCCTCCGCCACCAGAGGATGAGGACGATCATCCCTCACACAGGCATAAATCACCTCCAAAGCATGGACACCCACATCATAAGTCACCTCCTCCACCACCTCCTTATCATTATAGTTCGCCTCCCCCTCTAAAGAAGTCTCCCCCACCTCCTTACCATTATACATCACCTCCTTCTCCAAAGAAGTCTCCACCACCTCCATATCATTATACATCACCTCCCCCTCCAAAGAAGTCTCCACCACCTCCATACTATTACACTTCACCTCCTCCTCCAAAAAAGTCTCCACCACCTCCATACCATCACACATCACCTCCCCCTCTAAAGAAATCTCCTCCACCTCCTTACCATTATACATCCCCTCCTCCTCCAAAGAAGTCTCCACCACCTCCATATCATTACACATCGCCTCCCCCTCCAAAGAAGTCTCCACTACCTCCATACCATTATACTTCACCTCCTCCTCCAAAGAAGTCTCCACTACCTCCATACCATTATACTTCACCTCCTCCTCCAAAGAAGTCTCCACCACCTCCATATCATTACACATCACCTCCTCCTCCAAAGAAGACTCCACCACTTCCATATCATTACACATCACCTCCTCCTCCAAAGAAGTCTCCACCACCATACCATTACACTTCACCTCTTCCTCCAAGGAAGTCTCCACCACCTCCTTATCATTATAGTTCACCTCCCCCTCCAAAGAAGTCTCCACCACCTCCATACCATTACGCTTCACCTCCTCCTCCAAAGAAGTCTCCACCACCTTCTTATCATTATAGTTCACCTCCGCCTCCTAAGAAGTCTCCTCCACCTCCATATCATTATACTTCGCCTCCTCCTCCAAAGAAGTCTCCACCACCTCCATATCATTACGCATCACCTCCTCCTCCATAAGCATCATTTCTATTCTTCCAAAAAGTCTCCACTTCTATCGTACTCCAAAAAAAACTATTACTAAGTTTATTGTCTAATAATTAGAATCTACTCGATTCTAAAGAATAATAACTTCATGACTAAGTCGTTGGTTGTGAAGAAATGGAGATTATATACATTTTTATCTTGTAATAAGATTTATGCTTTTGGTTACATGAATAATCAAAGGTTCCTTCTTAACATAGCAAATGTATCGTTCATTTCTTCACAATTAGCAATATGAAACTTTTGCTTATGTTCCTTTATTATTATTTAAGTCAACTATAAAGAATTACGTGCTTTCCAAAGTTCATCTTAATATTTACGTGTAGCTTGTCTGGATCATTCTTTTTGCCTAGTTATTAAAAGACACATATGGAAATCTTATTATTTTCTTGGACTGAACAAAGCTAGAGAAAGTGACGACTTAATCAGTTTATGAACTTCAGATAGAGGCACGTCTTACCAAATGCCTAAAATTCTTTACTTCTCATTACACGTTAGGAACTACTTAACATTCACTACAAGAAAATAAGGCATTTTGCGACGTTTTTAAAACGTCACAGAATGTCCAAAAACGTCGCAGAATCTTTAAAAAACGTCACAAAAAACGTCGCAGAATGTAGTGTAGGTAAAAGGTTTCTGCGACGTTTTATATAAAACGTCACAAAATACTGACAATTCACGATGTTTATAAAAATGTCACTAAAAGTTTGGATAATCTGCGACTTTTTAACATTTCGCGACGTTTTTAAAACGTCGCAGAATGTTAAGGAATCCGCGACGTTTTCAAAAAAACGTCACGGAATGCCTTTCACAACGTTTCTAAAAACGTCACAGAATGTCTTCCGCGATGTTTTTATTATTATTTTTATTATTTTTTTCCATTTTTAGAAAATCATATTAATTTCATAATTTTTAATTTTAATAATTTTTTTTAAAATACAGTTTTTAATCTTTTTTATTTAATATCTATTCAATATTATTTATAAATTTTATTTCTCTAATTTATTTAATATCCATTCAATATTATTTAATCTTATTTATTTAATATCTATTCAATATTATTTAATATCCATGATGGCGAGCAGGCATGCGAAACTTGCCAAATGTGGTTCAATATTGGCTGGCCATCTTCTAGGTCGTCATCCACTGGCTCAAGACAACGACAGAATTCCACTCAATAAATCAGTATTAACTATCTAGAGGTTAGGATCAAAAGCAGGCACTAGACCAAGTCAAATGGCCATCATACACACAGAAAAACTAGTTACGCGTTGGCAATGTTTATAATAACGTCTTGATTCTCTGATTGACGGATTAGTTTTGATGCAATATCCCCTGTCATATTTGATCACATATTGATCAAAACCGACAAGATTGAAACAAACATCTGAATGATCTTTCCTTCATCTTTTGTCAAAGCGTTAACTTCAGAATCCAAGAAGCCATGCATTTCTCATAAAGAAGACAGAAGCACTATGTCCATTATGCCAAATCTATAAGAAAACTACAAACTGGCCCTGTCGTTATCTGTTAACCAAAAAGCAAGGGAAAAAAAGAAGTAGAAAAAGAAAGAATAACATCCAAGCAAACTAAACCCATTGTTGTTTTGTGGTTTCCATTCTCTCCAACAATCCAGCAATTTCAGCCTGCATTCTCAGCTTCATTTTGTAATAATCACAATGTGAATTTTCCAAGACCTTAAGCTCGTCAAGTTTCTTCCTTCGCCTTTCCTCTGTTTCCTGCAACTGTAGTTTTGCAAATTTCTCTGCGTACTCTTCTTCCAATTTCTCAGACTTTACCCTAATCATCGTCTGATAACCTTCTGCCTCTCTGCGTGCTTCATCAGCCTTGCGTTGGAACATCCTAGCTTCAGCTTCTTTAATTCGCACAATGCTTTCTAAGCTCTCAAACCCCTCTTTCTTTTGTACTTTCCCAATTTGAAACTCATCTTCAATTTTTAGGTCACCTAAGACGGCCTCTTTGAAGTTAGTTCGACGAGAATCAGATGGCAGAGAATTATGTCTTCCAGTGGAACAGTTCATGCTGTAAATGGTATATTTTGGAGGGAGGGTAGTGGCTGGCAGTGCAGGTAATGTATCTTTGCTTAGGCTGGCTTCAGAAGGTAATAATTCTTTAACAGGTACACTAGAAGCAGTAAAATTGGTATCTGCATCTAAACAACCCAGGATCAAAAATGGAAGAAAACAAATACTAAAAGTTAGAGGCAAAATATTATGAAAGTTCCAAACTTAGATGAACATGCTTGAAGAAATAATTATACGGAATTATCGCTCATGAGGTGAAGTGAAAAATATTATAATGGGCAGCTGTCATTTAAGCCATGCAAGGAAATTAAATTAGAAGTCAGGATGCTATATTGAACGAGTCGAGAAGAAGATGTTTCCTAGTTTAAGCAATGGATCTCAGCTAACAGCTGAGCATTTTTGGACATCACACAGACATTGAATTGCTACATCAACGTATGGAAATAAAATATAGATAAGTAACCACCATATACCAGATGGAATCCAGTGCTAGCATTAAGCCTTATATCACGAATCAATCACTGTCACATGCCTTTCCATTTATTCATGTAAAAACGATTAGGAAAGACAACACAATCTCTGATGTTTCCAAACCAAACAAAAAAGAACAAGACTGATTTTTAAGAATACACATCATCTTTTGGCTCTTGATTAGCAGTTTGTTGTCAGTCTCTACGAAGTTTGGCTCACCTGGTGGGGTTTTTCTTTTATATGTTTATGTATAACTTTAATTTTCTAGGCATGGACAATAAGCTCTAACAAGAGAATAAGAGAAGGAAAAGAGAACAGGATTGAGCTTAGAAGATCAGAAAGCACTTTTAAGTTTGACTTGTTTGTTCAAGGTGTCCATACGGCTTAAAGCTCCAAGGAACCTCACCTAACACAAATTCCATTATGTAACCATAATTGACCATAATTCAATTTGGCCGATGAAATTATCTGTCGTATAATACCCTCCTAGTCAGACTCACAACTAGAAATCCCCATTAAACCATTGAACTCTTCCCCGCAAAGTAAATGCTTCTAGTATTCCAAGCAGACATAACTTCCAAATTTAAGCAACAAAATGTACAAAACAGTAACAAGTGGTGGAGGATCAGTCTAGTAAACTAAAATATCACAGGCACATCTTGCAATGAAAGAATATTCATTAGACCCTCAGTTAGGAAAATATCAACTATATGCTCTACTCAAGTGCTTAATAAAGTGAAAAAAGAAAAACCAATATAATTTTGTAGAGTAATAAGCAGAAGTCCAGGACAAAGATGCATACGGTTGAAGAACTGAATAATAATGTTGCACGCTGCGGATGGTGATAAGGTTTTGCTTTCAAGCTTGGCCAGCAACTCCTCAGCCTTGTTATGCAGCTCCTTGCCTTTGAAATCCTCGCTTCCCTTAAAGACCCTTTTTACACACTCAAGTTCTTTTATCATGGCCTCCAGACCCCAGTCCTTTGCACACATTGCAAAGACATCTTTTACAAACCCAAACATCTCTGAAGCATGATTACATCCAATGCAGTAAAATTGCATCTCAGAGGTCCCTGATGGCCCCTTCAAGCTAGGCCCAGGACGAATACGATTCTTCTGCATTCCACACGCAGCATGGCACCAATGAGAACAAACATCACAACCAACCCAACTGCAAGTGTTGCTAGCAGAATCAAATTTCATACAAACTGGACACATACATGAACTGCAAAATCCCTTGTTCGCCGAACAGAACTTACACTCGCAGTCATCAACAGGCAATATGCTTTTACAGTTGACATTCCTGCACCTCATGAACAAGAAAATTTCCACCAACTCATTTGCAGGAAGCTGAAATTCTCTGGATAGATAACTTCCAAGCCCCATCTTGAGAGCCACCAAAATGTGTAGCTGTTCCTTTTGGCACTTTGAGAGAGTCTCTTTTGTAAGATCAGATCTTCTGTCGAGGCAATTTTGAAGGCCTACTAACTCCTCTCGCTTTTCAGATAACAAAGTAAGGTTTTTCAAGTAATCTTTAGTCGATTCTAATGTTTCCTCAGGAAGTTCTTGAATGATCTGAGCCATGACTGGAATAGACTCTGAAACTATCTCATGTAGAATTCTCTCCGGTCTGGAGAATTTTCTTGCCAGCCCTCTTCCATCCCCTCCCTCAAAAACTCTCAAATTTTCGGAGTCCTTTCTCCTTGAATCACCAGAATAAGCTTCCAAATGTGGTCTGGCGGGCAATTCAGAAGGAAAGAATGAAAGATTATCAGAACTTGCAGTCTTATAAATACTATTATTTCCTGAATCCTTGTTAGCTACACGATTACCCTGAGTAATAGGAAATCCTCCAGCACCAGCAATACCACCACCAAAACCATGGTGGCTGTTGTTCAAAGCTACAATTCCGTCTCCAATAGGCCTAAAACGGCTATGAACCGACCCGTTAGTCCCTTCTCCTCCACACCAAAGTTGATCGTCTCTCCCCACTGAATATTCATAATTCTCGGTCGAGTTACGGGTCAGAGAGCAACTGGGATTGTGTGAAAATGGAAGTGAATAAGAATAAGAAAGCGAAGCAGCAGTAAAATCATTAGAACACGTTGTCAGCGTGTTGTTGATGGAAGGTGCCGCACCTAAAGCCTGAGTGCTCCTACAAGGCTTTGACTTGACAAGACCGTTTTGCAGTGCATTTGATGCAGTTAAAGACAGAGAAACTTCGGGCAGAGCTAGAGACAGATTTAAAGTACCCTCCAGCTTAGGCTTCTTCTCCATGGAGGAATTCTCCTTCACGATCTCTTCATCATCATGGTCTCCTCTTTTGGAAGAAGAGTTAGACTTTGTTTCACTCAGATTCAAGAAATCTCTCTCTACCCATTTGTCACCTGGATTAGAACTATCAGAAACGATAATTTCTTTGCCCTTCTGGCTAAAAGTACCGAACTTTGGATTGTCACAGAGGTAGCTGAGGGTGAGATCTTGGGGTTTTGAAGAAAACCCATCAAGATTCATCTTTGACTCTCTCAGAAAATCAATACCCTTTTGAGACAAACCCAAATTCTCTTCTGGGTTGTCCTTGTTTTGAGGACTCTCAAACTCAGAGTTCGAGAGATGCTGATCTTTCTCTCCAAACATGGCCCTTCTTTAACCAGAAGGTAGATGACAGAGAGAAGAGAATATTTGATTGAAGAAGAAAAAGGAACAGAAGGATTTGAAGAGGCAAAATGAGAAGTTGGAAGGAATCTAAGAGGGTGGAATTTTTTGGTTTAATTCACGTTGAGGTGTTTGATTCTTCGATTCTCCGGCAATAATTACAACAAGCCCACCATTACCAAAACCTCCTTCTGTATCTATCTTTGTCGCTCTCAATGGGCCAATAACGGCTGGAATTTCAAAGCGTTTACACGAATTATTAAAACGACGAAGCCTTTATTCGTTTTCTTACTTTTTGTATGGGCAATAGCACCACGACTGCCACTGTGTTTAGGTTCCAATGTGCACAGATTTTAGGGCGGTAACATTTTTGAGTGTTACTTCAAATAAATTATTAATAACTAATCATTTTTAATTAATCAAATTTTTTTAAAATTAATGGTTTTACACCGTTCAAATCTTTGAATTAAAATATTTAAAAACAATTAACTACAATACTTACTATTTTAACTTTCAGTAAAATAAATATTTTCTAAACTTATTTTGTAATCGAGAATATCGTTTCTGCGGAAAATTTTACCTAAATAATTGCGGGGATTAAAACTAAAAACTTAGAAGAAGAAGCATACTGGCGCGATACCTAAATAATTGTGGGGTGAAAACTAAAAACTTAGAAGAAGAAACATACTGAAGGCGATACCTAAATAATTGTGGGGTGAAAACTAAAAACTTAGAAGAAGAAGCATACCGGATGCGATGCCTTCTAAGAAGCATACCGGATGCGATACCTAAATAATTGTGGGGTAAAAACTAAAAATTTAGAAGAAGAAGCATGCCGGATGCGATACCTAAATAATTGTGGGGTTAAAACTAAAAACTTAGAAGAAGAAGCATACTGGATGCTTCCCTTTGACATTGCGACTAATTTCTTCTACCTAAAGTCATGAATATCTCATCCTTTCTATGGCATGTCCACACTGACATTTTAGCCTTCTTTAATGTTTTACATTTTTCCCAAGATTCATGTGATATTATGTTTGTGCCACTTGTTGCGTGTCTCTCGAATCGAATGGAATCCCGTTGTTTGAATTTAGTTTATGTTGTTTACATATGAACTCCATTGAATTTTGAACAACTATTTATAATTTCACAAGCTCTTTTAAATGTTAAGTAGTTTATTTTGAAATTTTATTCAACATTTTCTTTAGATAATGATAACAATTTTAGTGTTAATGGCACGTATGTGATTCTATAATTTCATCTTCAAATGATCAAAGGAAATAATTGCAATATTATTTAATTATATTATAATCAATATGAAGTAATAATTTTTTATGTCAAAATATTTAAAGTTCGGAGGATTCAATGAATATGCGTCGGGTGAGGGTGAGGTGGAGCCGGTGCCTTTTGGCGGGTGCAAGAAACAGTCTTCTTGTCTTTCATTTTTCATTCATTAAAAAGGGTAATGGCGACCTTGTAGTTGTTCAGATACAGTATCCTGTATTCTTGTGACAAAAACAATATCCTATCCTATATTCCTATCAAGGTGGTAGGAGCGAGATGCCCAAAAGTCAAGGTGGTGGGCGGGGTCGTTTGGTCATTCAATAGTCTCACAGACATTCAAAGCAAAACGCGTTTCACTTGACTTTTGACCTTTTTCTGGCTTTTGAATCAGACCATCTCCTATCCCTCGATGCCCTGGGAATTTTGCACTTCTATGAACAAGGCTATGTGGCCTCCTCTTCTTTTATCGCTAATCAAAAATATTGTCTGCTGTTAATAGTTTCTTAGGATACAGTATATAATATTGCTAATAGTTCCTATTGGAACATTATTAAGAGCGCATTATTTCTGTTTAATTTTTGTTTCTTATTTTTAATTTATATTTGTTTAAATAAAAATAAAATTTTCGTTGTGATTATTAATATAATTAGATTTTTATTACTGCTAATAATTACATATTAGATAAAATTTAAAGATAAGCTATTTAACTAATTAAATAAATTTATTGTAATCTCTTATATAATATTTATTGATAAATTATTAATAAAAGTTATTTTATTTTTTTAAAATAATTTATTTTTATCTTTTAATTATTAAATACAAATTTATTTTAAATTTAAATATTTTAAAGATGTTTTAAATTTATTTTTATATTTTTTAATAAAATTTAGTATTTAAAATAATATTAAAAAAATAAATTAAATTATTCAAAATTAATATTAAATAATTAAATAATTAATATTAAGTTATTCGTAATTGTTAATGTTGAATAATTAAATAATATATATTTATTTGATAGAAATCATATTGTAAAATACAGAAAAAAACAAAAATCCCTTCGAATGATTTTCATAAGTTATAAAAAAAGGAAGAAAATAAGGAAAACATAAATTGAAAATTCAAATAAACATATTTTTTATTAAATTTGAAAAAAAAACCAAAACACCAAAAGTAGAACTTTAAGCCAATAAGACATGTCATCATACAATTCAATTCCCTCAGCCTCAGGGGTAAGGGCGCAGGTTGCAACTTAAACGAGGAGTCAGTGACAAGTTGGGTAATCAAAATGCACATTATATTGGTTTATCTCATATAACCAAATTATTGATTATAGTTTTAGTACACAATTATTAAAAAAATATTATTTATTTTATGTATATTTATTTAATTAACTGATATATAAAATAAAATATGTGGAATAAATATACATTACGAATAAATTTATGACGAAATAATAATTATGATAATTATATTATATTTATATATTTTCCTTTTGTTCTTAGTCATTGAAAATGAACATTAATAGAACACAAAAAAACTAATATACTTTATG
>JANZXV010000003.1:13573236-13587852 GCA_027576455.1 Erythroxylum roigii
CGTTAGCATTTTATCTTTAATAGTTTGAATTTCATACTTGTCGATAGTATAGGTTTAATTTCTTTTACACAAGCATACTTTCATACTTTTATTTCACATTTAGCAAAATTTACACACATTCATACATACATTCATACTCGCTTGCACTCACATCCATCACAAATCACTTTTTGCTTGATTGTGTGAATTTGTGAGTCAATTTTGCTATAGCTTCAAATTTTTTGACCTTGTGAATTGCTTTTGTGCATGCCCAGAAAATTTAGGCTTGTTCAATTCCATCCTGAAATAGAAAGACATCTTAGGAAGCTTAAGAGAGAAAGGAAAGAACAAGAGAGACTTAGAACAATAGAGCAAGAAGAGAACATGGCAGAACACCCGAACTTTCCTGTTACCCAACCTAGGAATGGAGATCATATATTAAATGGTGAGTAGGAAAGAGTAGGCGATAATAACGGCAACCATAGACGTAGGACAATTAGGGAAGCCACTACATCAGATGTCAATTATGATCCCTTTATGGCGGCTTGCCCTAACTTCGACGTGGACTTCGAAGTCAAAGGTTTGCTGATAAACTCCCTCCCCAAGTTTCACGGTTTGGCAGGAGAGGATCCTTATAAGCACCTACAAGCACTGTCAATGATTTGTCAAAGTATGAAACCGATAGGAGCACATTTGGATCAAGTTCTCTGGAAGGTTTTTCACCTATCGCTAGGAGGAAAAGCATGGGAGTGGTACATGAGCCTCCCGAGGCATGTGGCTAATGCCTACCATAGCTGGGCCAACTTGCGAAAGGCCTTCCTAGAAAAGTACTTTCCCTCCTCTAGGACATCATCAATGAGGAAGGAGGTATATTCAGCGAAAGAAGACTATGATGAGTCCTTATATGACTACTGGAATCGTTTCCAAGACCTACTTTCGAGATGCCCCCATTATCAAATCCCGGATGAACAGTTGGTGCAATATTTTTATGATGGGGTAAAGAAACAAGAAAAAGGAACGTTGGACGCAGCATCAGGAGGATCCCTGATTGACCTCACTGCGTCAAAAGCTTGGGACCTTATAAAAAAGATGGCCCTGAACCACCAGCAATACAGTGTCCGAGATTCTAGAGGAGTACATGCAGTGGGAGCCTTAACGGCTTAAGCAAAAAGAATGGAGAGTCTAGAATCAAATGTGGATTCTTTGGAAAATGGAATAACTTCATAGCTGAATGTGCATCGCCCATCTCCTTCAATAGATCTTACTGCACCTAGTTGCGAAACTTGTGGGTCGGTGATGCACATCTCTAGTGTATGCCCTGGGAGATATGAAGAAGTGTCGGCAGTATATCCAGGAAGACAAAATCAAAAGTGGGATCCATACTCCAATACATACAATGAAGGATGGAAAGCACACCCACGGTTTAGTTAGAGAAATGATGAGAGTAGAGCACCTAACAGATTCCAACAAGGGAGTGGAGCTGGACCTTCAAACAACCAGTTTCCCGATCAACAAGCTCTGACGGTGCCTGCAAAGGAGGACGCAAACCAATTGCTGCACAGCATGATGACTTTGATGAAATAAATAGTGTCTACTAACCCACTTTGAAAAGAGAGGTAAGTAATGAGCGAATCAGTGCCTAGAAAGATAATAACTTTTGGTCCACATCATCCACGATTTTGGGGATAATATTGGAATTTTTATAGTCTTCTTTCCAGTCATTAAGTGCCTGAAAGCAATCATAATTTTTTTTTTAAAGTAATCTTTTTCATTTCTTCCTTGAGTGCTTTCGTAGGGACGACATTTATTTTTTCCATGTTGATGGGTTTTCCCAAGGCTTTCATTTTGGAATCTGATGGTTATTTTCCTAAAGCTTGTTTATAATGGGGTCGTAATGATGGTCCTTTGAATTCAGCCAAGGCTTTTTCAGCTTCAGTTTGGTTTGTGTAACTTCGATGGATAATTTAGGGCTTTCCTGTAATATGTATGGCTGCTTTATGCCACTCATTATATATTCCAGCCATGGGTCCATTGAATATGACATAAACTTTAGATTCTTTGAAATACTCTTCTTTTTTAGAAATAGGCGTGGCGATGTTTGATAATAGACTGGTGGTATTTTCGAACATGTTTGATTAAGCTTTTTAGGTTATTTGTTGAGGAGTAATTGGTTGGATGGTGGGTTATATGCTAGGAGGTTGATCAACAGATAGTTGTTGTTTTTCAAGGAGAGTAATGGTTGATCTTAACTGATTAATTTCTTTGGTTACACTCCCCACTTGTTGTTGGAGTTCCAATAATTCATTTTCCTTCTTACTGAGTGAATCCTTCAGATTGAGGATGGTTGTTTCCATTCTCTAGTTAATGTATCTACAAGACTATTAGTAGAAGATTTTATATAATGTATTTGAAAATTATATTGATTAAATTCTAATTGCTATCGAATTAAGTGTCCTTGATTGTAATTTTTTTAATATTATATTTAGTAAATCCACATAAATATTTAGAATTTTTCTGAATTTGAAATTCGACAGGTAATAAATCGAATTTCCATTTTCGTAATGTCTTAATGCATGCTAGTGTTTCTTTTTCATGAATAGGATATTTAATTTTGGTGGGATTAAAAGTCCCATTGATATATTTACATAAAAGATATTTCCTTGTGTTGGGTGGTTGTGCAAAAAGGCAACCAGTCTATGTATCTATACTTGCATTACTTGTACGAGTAATATATCTTTCACATTATATTTATATAATGCTGGTAGATTGTTCCAGAGAGTTTTTAGAATACGTATTGTTTTGGTATCTTCGTGGGTCCATGTCCATTGATTTTTTCTACTCTATTTAAGTTGTAACTTTTTCTTTCTTTAGCTAGATCTTTGAGAAATCCTTGGTCAGATATATAGTTTAATAATCCAAGAAAATTTTGAACTTCAGTTATGTTTTTCAATGTATTAGGAAACTGTTGTAATTTTTCAAGGATATTAGGTTGTAATTTTAAGAATCTGTTATGAATTTCTATACATAAATATTCAATATTTTTTGTGCTAGTTTAATCTTCTTTTTGCTTAAAATTAATCCTTTTTGTTTGTATCGCGTGAGAACATTTTTTACTTTTTTTAAATGATCTTTTTTTTCTTTATCTGAAAATATAATAATGTCATCAATATAAGCTAATGTAAATTCTTTTAATCCTTCAAAATTTACAAACATCCATCCCTTATCAACCTCAATATGTCGATCCACACTCTAAATCATCATAACATATCAATCAAATTAACATACAATTAGATTTAAGATATATTAACATACAATTAAATTCAATTTATCCTAGAACTAACTTTCATAATTCAATATCAATAATAATCACATCGATAATATTTTTGAAATGAAAACCATAAATTTTCATATTCTCACCAAGGATTCACCCAATGCACTCAAAGCGTTTTAAGGTAAAAAGTGTAAGAACTCTCTAATCAATACACAGAAGAAATATTAACCATAAGTTTGCATTAAAATCACATCGCCACTACATATAAATAAACTAGAAACAAAAATCAAAAGTTCTTGTTACAAGGTTTTAATCGGGCTTATGTAGGGTATCAAAAGGATAATACAAAGCATGAAAAAATTTAAGGAAATTTACAGAAAAAAAAATTTAAAAGAAACTTAGTTCTTCATAATATAAGTCATTAACACCATAAGTCTATTGGTAATAAAAGTTTTTTTTAATTATTATGCTCATAACACATTTTTCCAAGCATTCATCACGTACAAACAATTAAAGAAATATTGGACCTTTTCAATTTTCAAGTTTCAAGCAATCAAGTAAATATAAATAACCTTCAGGATTCAAAATAATAAAAAGGCTTTAAGAAAGATAAGGTAAATGCTACTAATGTGGTTATCATCAATGAAAAGGCTAAGTCTCAAGATTGGTCACTCCTAAAGGATAAAAAATGGTGGGTTAATTACAAAAAAAATAAGCTAAACAAAGGATCAATCTAAATGTCTTTATCATTTCAATGCTTTTAATTTAACAAACGTGATCTCAATATGAATAATAAAAGCAAGTTCTAGAATTATCCAACTGTGCATGATAACACACGTGAAAGAATAAGAGAGCTTCAATTAATGATGTATTTGCTCTTAGGTACAAAAGCTCACAAAAAATTCTTATGTTTGTATATAATATGTAATTTTTATTCAAATTGATTATCTTAATGATTACTAAAAATATAATTTATAAAAGAAAGTTTATTCTAACTTTCATCCTTTGTATACTAATTCAATTCAATAATCAATAACGATCTCAAGTATTTGGGATAGATTTTAACTAACCTGGGATATCATTTAAAAAGTTTTAATAAAAAAGATTATAACAAACTTAAGAAAATCCCTTCCTCAAACATAAAATTCTACATTTTCACCAATGTACATAATAAAAGCACAAATAAATAAAATATCAATATCAACATAAAAAGTAAGAAAAGGGTTTGAATTGGTACTGCGCTGAATAATATGAATTGTAGAATTTTGAATTTGATGAAGGGTCCATTATACTTGGAAAATATAAACAAAAAGGGATAAAAAGATACAAGAACAAAAATAATGAAAATAATTAAAGGACATGTAAATAAAAACAGCATAACTGAAAATAACATTACACTAACATTTAGACAAAATAAAATAATAGAGGGAAGCAAATAAGAAAAATACAAAAATAATGAGAAAAGAAAAGAGAAAACCAAATTCAAGCATCCCTCAATATTGTTGTGACTCCAGCCTATCCGTTGATGGAGGGTCCTTAGGTCATACAACCACATTGTGATGAAGAACTCCGAATAGCTCATACGGATCATGATGGCGTGTGGAGTCTGGTGGTGGCCAGAGTTGGTGGTGGTGGTGTCCAGAGGTGATTTGTGAAGTTTGAGAATTTTTTTAGTTCTCGTAGATACGGACAGTCAGCTTGGGGGTCGAATTCTGGACAAACGACTGAGAATTTTGGGGTAAGTCTTGAGGCTAAATTAAAGTACAGGAAGTAAAATAAAAAGAATTTTTTAATTCGACTATGTTCTGAAAATCGTGGCTACGGATTGAAGAGAAACGGGTGAAAGAAACCCTAGGAAAACTAATAAAACCCTATGATATGTTTTAGGAAAACATTCAAACCCTTAAGAATTGCAAAGCAAATTCTCTCAAATTTCATTCATCATAATCTATATTTCAGATATAGGAGGCTAGTTGTTTAAATAGGAAAGTTTTAGACTAGGATAACCACAATCCGGTTTCTCCAGCCCTTGCGGCTTCTCTCCAGCAACTAATGCACTATAAATACAAATAAATCATCCGATAATTGTCCATAAAACTACCATAAGTTGCAGAAATTAAAAGGAAACTGAAATAGAAATAAATAAGGAAACTAATGAGCTTTAAAAGCTCTTATTCATTACGTAACAAAAGAAAACTTTATCAAGCACTTGTTCTGAACCTCCGAAACATCTTAAGCTCTATCGTGGGCTTCAACATGTCAATTTAAGGGCTGGTCAATGGTTCTACATTGATCAAGGCTCATAATGCTTATGAGCTGACTTGGGCTTCACGAATACAAGCTTTGTAAAGGCCAAAAGGCTGAAGCAAAACCTGTAGCTTCACGGTAGAAATTGATGGGCTTGCATCTCCACTAGTAGCTAGAATTGGATCATGATCATTCGGTCCTAATTGTAGCAACCTTTCTCCATAAAGAATGTGGAAGGCACCTTCAGCATCAGCTCCTAGTACGAGGGCTCCACGATCTTGAAAAATCGGAACCATGATGTCAATAAGGTCTCGAACCTACCAGACCAAACCGACCTACTTCAGTGCCTCCTAATCAATGCTTTGGCTAGTTTCTAAATTCTTCTTCTTAAGCTGTTAATACTGCTCCTCATGTGATATAGTATTGAAGAGTTACATCGAAAGTCGCTCTAGTGGTTGGAGTGGGCAATCTCCCCTTGAGTCTCTAGAGGACCCTTATTCTCATTGTCTCTTCCTTGGTACCCTTTTTACTCATCATGGTCCTATCATTTTGCCTAAAATTTTAAATAAACGTGAAAATTTTGCAAATAAAGTATGAAAATAACTATTTCCCCGCACTTACTTTTTATGCTTACTAAATTATTAAAATGTGAAAAGACACTAAATAAAGGAGATTGAACACATAGCAAACTTAAAAACAAATAATCTAACATAAAGAATTAAATAGATAATAAAGTAAGAAAATTAGAAAAATTAGCTAATAACTTGATTAATCACAAAATTAAAAGTAAAGGCATTGCTATTAACAAATAAAACTAACCTAACTATGTAATTACGAAATTAAACCTATAATTAGCATTAACACACCTAATCTAAAAATTACATAAAATTAACAAAATTGAACATTGAATTCATGTAAAAATAAAATTTGAAATGAAATTAAACTAGAAAACTAATTTAGTTAACTATAAAAACAACTAATTAATCTTAATTTTGTGAAAATCATCACAATTTAACAATTAGTGAGCAAATTCGCATATTCAATTGAAATTTCATCCATATCTCATGCAATTCATCAAATTAAAGTAATAAATCACAAGGGTAAGGATAAAATGAAACTATTAAACCACAGTTAAGCACAAAATCAAGCAATTTTACGCTAAATCACAAAACCCTAACCATAACATTTTTGGGGGTGAAAATCCCTAAAAATTTTAAACAAGTGAAATCAATGAGAATATTTACTTAGGTGTCACAAATTGGCAAGAAAAATTGCGAAAAATTAGGTTGGAGAGGAAGAGGGGTGATAGAGAGGGTGGAGAGAGAGAAAAATGAAAAGAATGAAAGAAGGTAATTTAAAGGCTGTCGCATACTTACAAAATCTGTTACACAACCATGTATCTAACCACATAAGTCACAGACTCTTCAAAATCCAAAAGACATTGGCGTGTATATTATCGTCGACTTACACAGTCTATTACACAGTTGTGTATCTGACCGTGTAAGTCTACATGGACATGTCTAATAGACGTTTAACTCCTTGTAAATGTATACAACATAAGAAAGTAGTTAGAAAAGCTTAAAAATTGGTCACTCCACATTTTGAAACTTCAACACGGATACCCTAAAATGATAAGCATGCATAATCAGCTCAGGATGCTCTATATCCTAACATAAAACAAAATTATCAAAATCCTATGCTAACATTAAAATGAAAAAAAATTAAATTAAATAAATTGATCAAATGCAACAAAAATATGTCCTAATTTATAGGTTGCCTCCTATGCACCAGTTGTTTAATATCATTAGCTCGACGTATCTTTTCATATTTACCATTAACTTATGTCTACAATTAGTGGTTTGCTTCTACTTGTTTCTCCATATAGCGGTTTCATAGCTTGTGAATAAGCCGTATGTTATAAAATAGTAATAAGGAAATAATGTATCAAATTAATAAATCCAACTGACTTCATTAATGACCTTTTCAATAACAAACTGTTAATAAAATAAGAAATAATAACAAATTCTAAATCTTTAGTTGACTCAAATAGTTTTTCTTTTAGGAAGTAGGAACCACCCTTGCTTAACTTGACTACAAATGATTCATCAGCAGTTTCCTCATTTGTCTTCTTTTGTTTTTTCCTCAATCACCTTTGTCCACTCTTCTACTTCCTTTTTTTGGATAGAGGCTTCCTCCTTTTCTTCTTCTTCAATCATCTTTTTCCACTCTTCTACTTCCTCTTCTTAGATGAGGTTTTCCTCCTCTTCTTCCTCAATCATCCTTTTCATATGTTCTTCTTACTCTTCTAAAATAACAATTATCTCCTAGTCCTCCCGAAATGCAATTTTATTCATAAAGTTGACCTTTGTCTCCTCTTCACTCTAAGTTATTAATAATCTTAAATAATATGTTGTATTATGCTCAATGTATTGAAGTGAAGAGAATGCTCAAGGTATTTCGTTATTATATCTATAGGTCATTCTTTATGTTGCTATTGTTGTAAAGATTCAACTGAAGTTGAATCATTCCATCCATCGGTGTAATGGTTGCTCTACTCTGAATTATAGGTATTCTCATATGGTGTATTATGAGGCCAGTTTTGCATTCAATATTGTTTCTCTCTCAAATATATTTTTCTACTTAACATTCATGATTATAATAGGTGCCCCACAAATGTCACAATATCACATGGATATTGGTTGAGCTTTCAAATACACTTCACTATTATAACACCCCACTCTCGCAACACACGTACCCGACATCTTAATTGATATCTGAGTCCGTGTCCCACAAGGGTGGCATGCTAGGGCACTAAATCAGCCAAAACTCTATACAAATTCTTTTTCAAAACCACAAACATAATTTACGAAAATCAATAATGAAATCGGGCCCACTTTATTCGTAAACTTTTTCACTCATAACAATACAATCAACAGAATTTTCAATAGCCATTTGTGCCCTTTCACAAATACACAACACTTTAGTCATAATGTCTTTACATTACAACATAAATCATATACACATTTTACAAAACTTTCGGAATACATAATTTGATACAAAAGTTGCGGAATATACAATTCAGTACAAAAAATAAAGAAATACAATGCAGACACGAACTGATCCCAACCTCTATCCCTTACTTATATGTTGTGGGGATACCCCCATTTGCCTAACGGGGTATTCTTCTGATCCTGAAAAATATTTGCAAATTTTGGGTAATTTTGCGAACTCAATGAGTGACCAGCATCTATGGCCCACCTAGTCACATAACATATACAATTCATAAATCACATTCATTTCAGACATATTTCACACTCAGAAATCATTCAAACCTTTTAAATCATACATATTGCATGTATATGCAATGCTTATGAGACTCACTTTCAATTTGTTATTTTGTTGTGACCGAGTGCCTTTTTCACTGGTCCATACCCTTTAGTGGATATCGGGTTGGCCCATATCCCTTGTGGATATCGAGCTGTATCAGATAATGTCTCATATCCCTTAGTGGATATCAAGTACATTCATACTAAGCCTGAGGCTCTTTTCACATTATGAGCTTTAAACTCTTTTTCACTGGCGACTCTAGTCACAACAGCCTTTATCTTTCATGCATTCATAAAATGGAATGCATCAATCACATTTGCATATCATCGGACCTTAGTCTGGCATTCAACATTAAATTTGGGAATCACATTTTCATTCATATGCAAATGCACTTTCAAAACACATTTATCATCGGACAGTGGTCTGGCATTTTACAATCATATTATCTACACTTATTTCATTTCATTCACATACAAGTAGCACTTTAATATCCAAATCAAACATCACAATCATTGGACCTTTATTTTCAGGAATCAACGATCAAGACACATTTATTTGATCATTCAGTAGTCAATTAATACAAAAATTCAAACAAAACAAACATTAAAATGAGACCATCTAGGTCTACTCACAGTATGCTCCTACTTAGCATTTGCTTCCAAGGTCTGGAAATATCTAGATGATGGCACTCTATATGTTCCTCTATATCATGCAAAACAAACACATATCACAATTTTGCACAATTGTATAAGTGTCTATTGATTTACAGATAAGTATAATAAATATGTACAATACATGTTCAATGACATTCCTGGGTGTATATCCTTAATACAAGTCTTATAACCAATTATCGAGATCTTTGAATCATTCCTTAAAACTTAAAACACTCTCCTTACGTTAATAACTCAATCCTACTTCAATTAGGCTCATTTACTATCACTAACAAGCCTAAACATCTCATTGTACAACATTGATGAGGCAATCATTCATAAACAAACATCTCTTGGGGAAAATGCCATAACTTTTGCTGTAGATCTCTAATTAATTTCATCTTTTGAAGGTTCCGCAGAGGAATTCTAGATCTATAATTTCATGAAGACTCCGAAGTGAGATTTTGTCAAAACATATGGTCGTGTGAATTCACATGGGTAGCCCGTGTTTCTTTCTGGTCTGGTGGTGTTTTTGCATCAAAAACACACAGTCGTGTCAATTTACACAGCCTGACTATGTAACCTTTGGGTTTACTCAATTCTCCTTCTCCAAAACCCCTCCAATGGATCCTACAACCATTCTAACATTACTTTTACTCATAATCTTCCCAAATTCACCTTTTTCTAATGCAATGTCACTCCATAACCATTCAAACACTAATCAAACTTCATTCACTCCCAATTCTCAACTCTTTTGAATCATCTCAAATGGATAACTTCTTCAACTATACCCAATTTCAACTCAAGTTCATCCCTACACATTTCATATTCCCCACTGGATCATAAACACCCAAAGTATAACACATTCTCATACACTTAAAACAAAACACAACATATACATTCATCCAACAATGTACTATATCCAGTTATCAATTTCATATCAAATTTTGGGACTCTTAAAATAGAATTTAAATTCAATGTCTTCATGAAAAATGTAGACCTATGTCTCTAGTTTAATCCAAATTAAGAATCATCCCATTTGGATAACTAGAGAAAAAGTTATGGCTAAAATACTAAAGCATACTCAGAGATTATGTTGCTGCTACATTTTCAAGCTCAACTACCAATTTTGTTTCCCAATCTTACCCAATCATACAAGATCACCTTTTCTACTCCATCTACTCCTCATTCTCAACTCCTTTTGAACTCATTCATACACTCATCCATTAACAAAAATAGGTTATAAACACATTTCTATACTCATCAACTTCCGATTCTCATTAAACATCCCTTTCACAAACAATTCATCTTTAAAACATGTGTAGCATAGCTCATAGTTTCTTACTCATCATATACAACATCAACCATCCATAAACAACTCCTAACCCATTATGTAGCATTTACATGAAACAAAGCATCAATATATATATATATATATACATATATATATATTCATTCCTTCATCAACATTCTAGCACATACAAAATTCCTTGTCATGATCATTCAACCTCCAAAACATTCCTATAAATCATCACTCATCAATAAAAGCAAGAAATTCACACACCCTTCCCCATTCACAACACCCACATACCCAAAACATCATTTCATGAGACTAACCTCTAAATATCATCACAAATGCTTCATTTAACCAAAACCCAAGATATTTGACAACATACTCACTTGATTTAGCTTCCAATTCTTCAAAATCTTCAAGAAAATAAAAAATCCCTAATTCACCAATAACCCACGATCATATTCCTTTTGAGCTTTAAAGGTTTGGGTTTTTGGTGAGAATGGAAGAGAAAGCAAGATGAAAGAGTAGCATGAAAGATGAGAGGGTTGGGTTTAACATGAATGCAGATTTGAAGAATCAAGAATCAAAAATCAAGAAGAAGAGAGGAAGAGAAGCTACGAAAATGGAGAGAACAAAAATGAACTCTAATAGCTCTTTAAGAGAGAGCATCGTGAATGACAAAACCAAAAAAGGGGGCTTTTAATTAAAAGAGTAGTGGCTTTAAGGCATTGTTTGGCAAGTGATATTTGTCACTTTCCACATGTCCCATTTCTAAAGCATTTTATTGGTTCTTTCATTTAACTAGTCCCATGAACTTCAATTTATACTCCAATTGTTTCCAAATTTTCAATGGCACTTGTCAATAAATCCTAAAGGCACTTATCAAAATTTCCATTGGCATTGGACAGTAATTTCTACTACCATTTAACAATTTTTTTGCCATATGGCAAATTTCCTAGTTCAAAAATGCTCAAAAATTTCCAGAAATTTCTCCAAAAATTACAGAAATTCTCAACAAATACACTTTCCAAATCAATTTCTCAACATATAAAAACACTTTTCTCAGTATACTCACATATGTAAACAATTATACCCGGAAATGTCAATGAATGCATGTATAATTATTTTGATGTGCGTAAAAATTCAAATTCATGTGCATATATGCTAACATTATGCATAAGCACAAAATGCATTTTCTTATTCTCTCTTTGAGCTCACAGGTGCCAAATTTTAAGGTTCTAACCCTTAGTATAGGAACGGGATCTTACAACTCTGCCTCTCGCTCCATGTTTGTGATGTTGCCATATGCGATGGCATATTATAACTCCCATGAGAATAATGTTCTCTCCAGCCTTCCATTATGGGATGTAGTTACGATGATGAATCTTAAATCCTAACAATAAGCTACAAACACAAAGTCAAAACAGAGACGACTAAAAGATGAATAAATAAATAATAAAATAAATACAAAAAAGTAATGGTTAGATTAATAAAAGCTACACTTTCCTAATATTAGAATCCCCGATGATGGTGAAAAAATTAATTGATGATTTTTTCATATAAAGATTTATAAGTTTTAACTGCAAGTGTACATGGTAGTTGTAGCTAGTACTAACAAGTACAAGTTGATCCTAACAGAATTGTAAGTACTAGTATTAATCCTTTTCTGTTATCTAACCATCGAATCAAGTTGTGGATTTAATTATAAATTAAACTAAACAAGCTAAACTAATATTGACACAATAATGAACTCAGAAAAAGAAAATACTATAAAAAGTCGATATCAAATAAATAGTACCTTAGGTGATGAATCCCCCTAAGAATTATTAATATTAACACTTTATCATACAACTAAACTATTAATTATTAGACTGTGAAAATTCCAATCTTATATTAATATCTTTCTCAAGACTATTAATAACTAACCCCAATTGATTAACTGAAATTTCTTTCTATTAAAACCCTTAAGATTGCATTATATTTATTCATAAATTTCACTATTAAGTTTGACCCTAAGCTAGAGCATTTATGTTGATTCTCTAGATTTGCATGTTACTCCTAATTATGGTAGATCTATTCACACAAAAGAATTTCTCTCTCAATCATATGAAATCAAATAATGGACTAATATTCTGGATATATTAGTTTAAGATTATAACACATAATTAAATATAATAAATAAATCAGTTAATAAAATTGCATTGAATAAAAGATTAAATCATATTGTCTTCATAACTTAGGTTTCCATCACACCTAGGCACTAAACAATTCAGTTCCTAAACATAGAAAACAAAACTATTATCAAATATTCAGAAGAACAAAAAAAAAATTATATTATAAATCTCCCTTTTGTCTCTAATGAATCTTCTTGCAATTTGCATTGAATGACGGTCTCTATCGGATCGGATCTTGTGACATAATCTTTGTGATTTCCTTATCATCTATTTAGAACTACCTCTTCTTTGTGTGTCTTACGACTCAAAAATGCTTATAAAATCACATCCTTGCAATTTGCCTTCGATAATGTCCTTTTATAGTAAAAACTACAGTTTTTAAGATATATACGGTCACTTAAGCAATCGTCTAGTTGACCATATAGATCCAAAAATACTTTAAATCAAAATTTTACATAGGCATAGAGACTTACATAGGCAACATACATGGTCAGAAGTAATATTTTTTAATTTTCACACATTTACAGTGACTTACACGGTCACTGTACACGGATGTGTATCTCCAAGTTGCTTCAAATCTTGGTTTTATGCTACAATTTCATCCAAATTCTTCTCCTTTTGATCCATGAAGACAATTATCAAACACACTTTAAGTGAAATAAGTTCCAAAAATACTATCAAACCATTAAATAACAAGAAAAACACATTTAGTATGGGTATATAAATATAGTCAAATAATCATTTTTCAATTGTGCTTATGCAAGTGGTCAATGGAAAGTTGTTATATTGTATTGACTTATTGCTTAGGGATAATACAATGATAACTTGGTTTTACTATCACCTTGTAACATATTTCTTTTATGACTGAAATCTTTATATTTACCTTTAAAAAATATGTTTAGGTTCCTTATGGTCTAAATATAAAATAAATTAGCTACAAATTATCCTTGAAATAACAAGATAACCAAAAAAATATAAGAACTCATTAAAAGTTTTCTTCAATGAAGATTTCAGTATCTTCATATGATCCACTTCTTTAGAATGATTTTTAATTTTTGTCTTCATCGAATATGACTACCAGTTGTTTTCTAGGGCTTCCCTCTCTCTAACAACTACTAACTCTAATTACAAGTTGAAAAGAACAAAAACTAAAACTAAACTAAGATTAAAGTAAACATTTTATTAGGGTTTCTATCGCTTTTAAGTTTGTCTATTGCAGATATGATATAGGATACATGTTGGAGTTATGTAAATATAGTGCCCTAGAAAGCAAGTGTATTTACATGTAACTTAATTTTCTTCCAGTTACAGTTATGTAATGAAAATATTTATTATTAATGAAACAAAAGAGTTTGGTTTTATTTGTGTGAGCATTATATATCCAGTCAAAAGGTACCGAGATTCTTTTGTAAGTAACATAAATATACATAGAGATGTATGGGAAACATATATATTATAAGAATCTGAAATAATTGATTCATAGTTGAATAATCAAGTTGGTCATTTGATTATAGTTTAGACTGTAGTGTTGCGATTTATCTCCATGTAAGTAAAGGAGTTTACTTCAAGGGAATGATAAGTTTCATATCATGATAGAAGTTGACTATCGATAATGGCACTATTAAATGAATCTGGAATCAAGTATGTTTTTAAGAATAAAGTGGGTCGTTACTT
>JANZXV010000003.1:13587952-13598789 GCA_027576455.1 Erythroxylum roigii
ATACCCTCTCATCTTGCTAAATTCACATATCTCATATAACAATCCCCATTCTTGAATTTTTCTCTTTCTTTGCACAAGAATAATTCACCACAATTTCTCATTAAATGTCAATTTTATAATTCAAAATCCCACTAAAAGACCGGGGTCCAACACTTGAAGCTCGACCCTCGGACCATCTGCGAGAACTAAGAGTATTTCTCCAATCAGAACTGAAGCATGTATTATGTGAAGAGGAGCTCTATTGGCACCAACAAGCACATTGTAAATGGATTTCACATGGGGATCGCAATACCAAGTTTTACCATGCAAATACGATGGCTAAGCGACGAATGGCTCGGGTCAACTCCCTTAGAGACGAGGATGGGAAAATGGTTTGAGATTCTACTGCACTTAAGAATATGGCCAAAGTATATTTTGAGAAGTTATATAGTGCCGAGGACTCGAATTAGTGCATGTCTCTGTTAGAGGAGATTTTCCACCATTACCTAGCGAAGTGGTGATCACATTAGGTTGTCCAGTTAGTGATGATGAAGTGAAATCTGCGATATTTGATATGGACCCTCATAAGGCCCGAGGGTTGGCTAGTTTCCAAGCTTTGTTTTTCCAAAAATAGTGGGAAATAGTTGGAGATTCTATTATGCATTTTATTCAGCGGATTTTTTGACTTGAAATTTGGGAAGCTAAGTTCAATCGAACTATTATTGTATTGACCTCTAAGACCCCTTCCCCGGTCCATCTTCAACATTTTTGCCCAATCAGCCTTTGCTCGGTAATTTACAAAGCAATTTCCAAAGTCGTGGTTAATCATCTCAAACCATACCTGAATGACATCATCGCACCTACACAATCTAGTTTTTTCCCAAGGTGTCGGATTACGAACAACGTGATTATAGTACAGGAAGTTCTCCATTCCATGCGAAGAAAGAAGGGCAAAACAAGATTGGCTTATGATCAGTTGAATTGGAATTTTATACTAGATACGTTATTGATGTTGGGTTGCCTATGGAACTGGTTAGTCTAATCATGAAATGCATTTCCACAGTCTCCATGCAAGTGAGCTAGGGTGGGGAACTCTCGAAAACTTTCTCTTCGTCTCGTGGCATTCAATATAGGGATCCTCTATCCCCTTACATGTTCTGTTGGATTTTAGAAACTGCAAGTGCAGAACATAAGGAAAAACAGAACAATATGCGATACTATCATTATATTATTCATACTGAAAATGCCTTTATATAGGCAAGTCATACATCTGCAGAAACAACAAACATCTAAAAATACTGATACTCCTATATTTAAAGGATATTATTCTGAGCATATCTTATCAAGTCTAACTACAAATTACTACTTTTGACTATTTCAAACAGAATCAATCTCAACATAAAAGATTTATTTACCCTCTAAGATATTTTTGAATTATTTTTCCAACATGTTCGTCCTATGCATGGAGAGATTAGGACACTCAATTAATAAGGCAGTAACCCTCAGGCAATGGAAACCTATATAGTTAAGTCAGGGGGCCCCTAATTGTCCCACTTATTTTTTGCCGATGATCTCATACTATTTGATGCGTTTCAAGATGAACAAATTAGCATCATCCAGGAGATACTTGAAGAATTTAGCATGGCATCTGGACAGAAGATCAACCAGGCCAAGACTCGATGTCATGTTTCAAAGAATGTGTCTCGGATAGTGGCTTGATCTATCAGGAGGAAGCTAGCGTTTCAACTAACTAACAACCTTGGCAAATATCTTGGCGTGCAGTTTTTGCATGAGCACGTACTCGCCGAACATACCAGTACATCTTGGATAAGGTATAGCAGCGACTTCAAGGGTGGACCTCCAAGGAACTTTCATTAGTAGGCAGAACCACGCTAATACATTCGATGCTCTGTAAGTTGCCTATCTACACCATGCAAACTGGTTGATTACTACAACAGCTCTGTGACGACTTGGAAAAAGTAATGCGCAACTTCCTATGAGGCTCCAATTCTTATCAAAGAAAAGCTAGTTTGGTCCAGTGGGACACTATTTGCACACCTAAGGAATCAGGTGGTCTTGGACTTAGACGACTTCGGATGCAAAATGATGCACTATTGACCAGACTAGGATGGACTTTGCTCACAAACCCTACTGCCCTACGGGTACGCATAGTGCTAGCTAAGTACAAGTTTGATCTAACTAATCTGCCCCTCACCCTCAGATTAGTTGGGGGTTCAATGATATGGAGAAGCATGGCGGCAGTTTGACAACATGTATTGCATAGTATAAAATGGATCGTTGGCAATGGCATTTATACGCAGTTTTGGCTAGACCCATGGGTACACGATTTGGGTCCCTTATTAGTGCTTGCCACGGACATCATTCCAGAGCTGGTGATTAATCTACCGGTCAATAGATTTGTGGATGACTATGGTGGTTGGTGATGGGAATTATTCCAGGGTTTGTTGTCGGTGATGGTATGCATGGTGATCGCTAGCATCATTCCCCCCAACAATGAACTAGGTGAAGATAGGATAGTGTGGGGAGCGTCTGCGACTGAACGATTTTCGACTAAATCTACATACATTTTGATCGAGCGGAACAGCATTCCAGATGAGAACCACACCTGGACGCTAGCTTGGAAATGAGCAGGCCCGCAGCAGATCCGAGCATTCCTATGGCTCCTACTAAGAGGACGGCTTTTATCTAACCAACAACGGTGTATCAGGCACTTCTCTTCGGACGATTCATGTCCCAATTGTGGCGTATGTGAGTCTAACATCCATGCAGTGCGAGACTGTCCTCGTGCACGATCTGTATGGTTGTCCTTTCAACGATCCATAATCAATGATTGATCAATTCTTTACTCGGAGCAAGCAAAACTGGCTTAGAGATAATTTAACTAAAATACGTAAGGTAAACGACTTCGAATGGGCAGTGATTTTCGGTACTGTTTGTTGGTTTCTCTGGTTCTGGCGTAAAAATGGCATTTTCGACGTCAGATTCGAGTGGCCATCTAATCCTCATGTCATTGTTATGGATTATGTTTCCTGGATTGAGAAAGCAACAGTATTGTTTAGTCGTGCTGTCGGTAGGACAGGTCAACGGCAGTAGCGACTGATAGGCTGGTCGAGAACGGTGCGTTGAGGGATAGTGATGGAGCCTGGGCAGGACGTTTTGGTTCCTGTACCTCTGTGGCGGTGGAGCTATGGGGAGTTTTCAATGGATTGATTCTGGCGTGGGTAGTCTTGGTATCCTGCTAGAGGATATAGCTGGAATATCATTCCCTAGAATTGTGGCTTAATGCTACTGTAATTTCTCTCTTTTAATCCCAAAAAAAAAAAAGACTAACGGATTTCTAGGATTAACAAATAATTACGAATAAAGGATGACAGTTTTGGCCCCACCCGGTCTAACTAGACCCGGCCCAACCCATAATCAATGGGCTAAACTCGGGTTGACTGGGCCTTGTGCAAACTTTTTGGGCCAGTCAAGCCTCAGGCCTGGGTTACCCGGGCTCTGCATGGCCCGAGGCCCAATAGATAATGTAAAAAACGACGTCATTTTATAAAAAGTGATGTCATTTTAAATTTTATTTTTGAGTGTTGTCTGTCAACTAGCATAGTCGTTGCTTAAAACAACTAACGGATTTTTAAGATTAACAAATAACTACGAATAAGGGATGACAATTTTGACCCAGCGAGGTCCAACTAAACCCGGCCCGACGCATGGTCAATTGGCTAGACTCAGCTTGACATCGTCAAAAACAATGTTGTTTCTTACATAATCTATCGAGCCTTGAGCTATGTAGGATAATAATTTTGTGTAAAGTCTAACCGAGTCAATCAAAGCTCGGGCCAGGCAGCTCATCCAAGTTAGGCCTCAAGCCTGATGCCATAACTATAACGGATTCTTTTCTCTCCACTCTTAAATTCAAATATTGAAATTACCCTAATTGTTAGTTCTTAAATTCAAATACTTCTTTTATGTTATGAATTGTGAGACGATTTGTAAAAACAAAAATCAAATTTAAACAACTTTTTTTTCTTGTTAACTTAGTGTTTTCGTTTGTCCATGGTATATATAAGAAACGAATTATCCGGTGCCCTCGATTTGTATGAAAATTATACTCGTCCAATTTTGAAGGGCTTAACATGGTAATACTCGATTTGTATGTGCATATATATTTACATATGTTTCAAGCCTTTAAGCAGCTGCACAAATATTTCCATTTGCACATGCCGTAAAAGCTTTCACATATATCAATTACTCTAAAATATGCACTAGATCAGATCAATGCAGCCCACAACAGCGGAAGGCGGTAATATATATACACATATGCAAATCCATAGAACACATGGTCTGCTACTATTAGAACTACCACATTGTTTTAGGCATAACATTGTCTGTGACTTCTGGTTAACAAGTACTTTCCAAACTATTATCTATTAGAGTTGCTCGCCGGTAATCCTTCAAACTCACAATGTCAGTAACTACGCTCTACCCAACAAATAGCAGCAATCATACACTAGTGTACATGTGTTTCATATTCACAAGGCTTTCAACCAAAGTATACTATCATGTACTTCTACAATTTTGCCTCTTCCTGCACAAAAGAAAAGTTCAAACTGCTCTGATTTTAAAGATTTAACAATTCTTTGGGTGACAAAACTGAAGAGAAAAAAAAAAAAGGTTACTACCAGGAAAGCCATACCATATTTGTTTGTTCATCTCTCAATTCTGAGGAGGAGAACCTGGGTCAGAGACGCTGATAGATGCAAATGACATAGTATCTTCTTTTGATATGGCCACAAAGTTCAGGGGAGCAACAGACAACCTTCTTGCTTCTTTGAAGTATCCATTTTGACGTCCAGAACAGGACCGAGGTGTGAGTAGTTCAGGAGTTGCACCACCAACAGAGTTACGGCGAGGAGTAGGAGTCATGGAACCATTAACATTTGCACGGAAACCATTTGGTTTCCTGAAACTGTTACTTTTCCTTGGACTGGGTTTACACCCATACATGGCTTCCTTCTCTATTAGCAGTAGATCTTGGAGCTTTTTCTGATCCTGAGGAATTATAAACTCCATTATTAACAACATATCTAATATATGTTAACAATTAACAATCACATCACTTGAGAAAAATAAGGATGGTCTAAGAAACTGTTCAATAACTATCAGAGCTGATCTGTTCCCTCACAACAGTTAAAAGTAGGATTTATATACAGCAAAGACAAAACAGATCATCACTTCTGCAATTGGATGCTCAACTTTCTGAAGATCCAAGAATTACAGAACCAAGAAACACTTCAACATAAATAAATGAAATTGATGATAAAGGCAGCAAGCTTTGAGCCTTGATGTAAAGGGAAATGGGTTAAAGGAATTGTTGCATACAGATCCTAGTAATCAAAAATGAAAAAGATAATTGAATTTACTCTAGATCTCTTTTTCTCTTCTTCCCTCTGTTGTCTGGTTAGTTTGTAATCCTCAAGTATCGTCACCAATCTTACCTGTATGTCAAGACAGGAGATTATGAAATGCAAAACCGACGAACTTATTGACTATGGAAGATGTTGTAAATACGCTCACCCCATCATAGAGAAATAACAACTTTTTTTCACCTTCCCATGCTAGAGTTCTGATCATCAAATGGTCAACCATCGCTGAAAAGAGTATAGCAGAGCTTTGAGAAGCAGCAGAGATTCAGGCAGATAACAGCATCATCAAATGAAACAGTACCTGGAATTTTGCTTACAGTCACTCTAGCCCGCTCTGCACGTTTAAGGTTGATGTGTGCACCTCTTCCAGCATTATATCGATTACTATCCTGTTATCCAACAAGAAATTTTGTTAGACCACTAACCTAGGCTCCAAGACAAAATCTAAATGAACATAATCATCCACCTGCTTCTATCAAACTTAAATTTTATGACAAGTTAGACCAGGAAAGATGAAAACAAATAAAATATGAAAAAATTGCTGTGCTAAAAACAACAGCCACAAGATTTATAGGAATCAACCTACTCCCTGCATTATAATCAAATCATAAAACCATTGCAGTGTACAAAACTTTAATTCGCATATTGCTTTCCGAACACAGACCAAAATAATAAGGGAGAAGCAAGATAGAAGTCCCTCTGTCTAGTCCTCAACAAATAGTTATCCAGTAGACACAATTTCATCTTACTTGATTATAGTCTTCAAGCCAATTTTCTTCTTCACAGGCTGAAAGCCATCGATCAATCCTATCCATTATTTCTTTTCTGCTAGTAGCTTCATCTTTAACTTTAACTATCTGGGATTCAATACTTGCTAGAAGTTCAGATGGATCAACTAAACCTGAACAAAAACAGCAATAATCAACCAATATTGGCTACATCTAATACAAAAACAATAAGTTGTAAAGAAAACTAACTTTGAAAATGAAAAAGAAAAGGGGAATGTGTCTACCAGAATCTATCAATGCGTTTGATTTCTCAGCAGCAGTGCTTGTATCAGGCTCAATATGAGTCATTCTGCATATGTCTTCCAATTCAGATCTCTTTCTCAACACAAGTTCTTTCATTCTGCTTCCTTTCAGTTTGGTCAATCTCTCAACTTCTGCTGAAGCCTATCAAAAGAAGTAAAGATGACTATCCAGTTTCTACCATGGACAAATAAATCACTCCGGGTGCACACCAACCTGTTCAACAAGCTCCATTGAAAGAACTCCTGGCTCTATTATTTCATATTCTGATGATCCAACAATTGAAGTAAGCCTAGAAAAGCTATTTCTCTCTTCTTTTGATGAGTCCATCAAATTCCAAAGTTCAAATAGTGAATCCGCAATATCTTTCAGCTGCAATTAAGAACACAGTTATAATTTCATACCCAAAGCAAAATCAATAGTGGGGAAATGCAAAATCTTCATTACCTTTTGAAGCCTAGCTTTTCTTTCTGATTTCAACATGACAATGGCCTTTCCTAGGCCTTCCAACGTGTTATTGCTTATGTTGGTTGACTGTTCCTGGTTTGAACCATGTAAACTTGGATGCACTTCACTGACTGTCTGCCCAAAGTCCAATCCAAGTACACCACAGAGCAAATGTACATCATTCACATATCCAAAAACTTGCTGAAGGCGATCAGACTGCAAAAAGGAAATAAAAAATTATCATGTAATTAATAGAAATGCTTCAATGCATACCTCCTCATTTCAAAGGATGTGCAGATATATTTGATACACTACAGATTGTATACCTTCTCCTTTTGAAGGGTGCGTAGATGTATTTGATAATCATTAAGCCTTCTTAATGACAAATCATGTTCATCCAATGAAAGGGAACTCATGAAAGCGTTGTTAAGAATGCCGTATCCAGAAATCTCTGTGCTAATTTTTTCAATTTGTGCCTTCATCTCCGAAAATTGCTTCATTCTTTCCTCTTTCTTCATCTTCATATCTTCTACCAGTGGTGTAATAGCCGCAAGCTTTTGTTTCAAGGATGCTGACGGCTTCTCAGTCTGGACCTGAAAATCTTTTGCAATTATTTGGATGAAATAGACAACTATATAGATCAAGAATATATTCCTACATGGATGTATACATTAGATGAACACATGTATTTCCCTGTGTATGCATATAGCTATAGATGCAGTTTGCTCACAATAGAACATAGAAAATTGTTTAGAGATCACATTGCACCCAACCAGACTAAGGAGTCCTATATAACAAAAGAAACATGCCTGAACCTTGCAAGACCTGGCTAATGATCTAACTAAAACAGAACTAGCATAAGAAAGCTTCTCTCTCTAACAATAATTATGCTGAATTATATACGAAGAGTTGGATGTGCCTTGAAATACTTAGTTTACAAAGGAAATATATTTAGTTATTTACCGGTGAATAAATATTAAGTTCCCCAAGGGCAGCCATGAGGGTGGCTAATTCAGCTTCCTTGGCTGCAACAGATTGATGAAGGCTTGCTTTAGCATTTGCAGCCTCCTCAACTTTTCTCTTATAGACTTCCAAGCATTCCCTCTCCAATTCCATCAACATCCTGTCCTTTTCAGTTTCACTCTCGCCAATGTCATTCCATATTTGCTGCGCATAGTATAGCAAAACCAGTTAAGATAACGAAAGGAATTACAGTTTCTTTTCTGGAAAAAGGCTCTTTTAATTTAAAAACCTAATTCTGGAGATGACATTTGTCATCATGTTCGGGTGTGAATAGTGGGACTATGCCAAACTTGCAGCCAAATTAAGAACAGCAAGACCACTTAGCATGAGCAACTAAATTGAATTAAAGCAGTCACCAGTAAAACCATCATTAAAAGAAAAGGAAACACATCACGTAGAAGAATTACTCAACGCCAACCCATACCCTCCACCGAAAAAAAAATACAAATCAGCTTGACAACTTGCATATATTCCTTATGAAAATTAAAGTAATTACAAAATGAAGCACTTTGCAGAAAATTCATCCAGAATTAAAAACCCATGTGTTGACTACAGTGTTCCTAGAAACAACGTTTGCAACATCACAAAGTCGTCCAAAAGTAAGAATTTGACATAATAAAATTCCCATAGAACCTATTTTAAAGACCCATAAGAACAATAATACTTGGTGTCTTAACCCATAAAAAGAAAAGAAGGAATTGCATCTCAACACAACTCAGAGAACAAAGAAAACTGAGAATGATGAACAAGAAAATTTCTAACCAACTCTTTACAAAAAGAAAATGAGGAGAATCTTAAAGTAAGCTTATAGTAAATAGGTAGTTTATGAGGCTAAACGAGTAAAAAGGGACTTAATTTCTAGCTCCATTATGAGACACTAAAGAAACCATTGATGCTCTCTAACTTTAAGAGCATTCCATGATTACTTAAGTACAAAATAAATTTCCAAGAAGAGAAAAGAAACCCACTTTCACTTCTTTCCAAACACGGGACTTTTGCAATCAAGAAAGAGCAGACTAGACAATAGCAAAAGAGGAAAGAGAAAGACCTGAAGCTCTCTGAGTAAAGCGTTGCAGGTAGTGCTTGTTCGCAAACAAGCTGTAGTTGGGCTACCAATAGCCAGCATTTTCACAAATCTTGCTCCGTTTTCTTTTTTTCCCTTTCTTCTTGCCTAGAAATTCTGGACAGCGTAGCTCGAAACAATAACCTTTTGGGCCACAAACAAAACCAACATTAAGAACCAAAAGAGACTTACTTGACCTACTCTCTCTCAGAAACAGAGAATTCCAATACTAAAATCCAGCAACTTTAGCTCAAAAGTAGAAGTAGTAGAAAGAGAAAGAAGCAAGTGGGTTTTTGGTTTAAAAAAAGGTCCAAAAAGAAAACCAAGAAACTAAAGATACATAGCTGGGAACAACCTCAGCCTCCTCAGATCTGAACCTTAAATAACACCAACTCCCTGGCTCTCTCTCTTTCTGCTCCAAAACAAAGCTCACTAATTAAAAGCATCCAAAAGAAAAGGTGGACACCAAAAGGATCTTAAGTGGGTAAAGCTCAATTATTTCAGTTCAACCAAGTTAGAAAGAAAAAAGAAAGGGAAATGATTGGGAAATTAAAAAAACAGGATTAATCTGAAAAGCCATGGCAAAGAAAAAAACAAAGTTCCAAAATGTAGAAGCAGGTTAGCAAGTAACTGACATCTTTCTTCCTCACACATTCACTTACTATTTATTTCTAGTTTCTAGGGCTTCTCTTCTCTGCCGTCTATGTAAGTGGAGACAGGATGAGAGTTTGGGTTGAAAACTTGGATAGAGTAAGTACAACATGGTTTCTTTCTCCCAAAATTTGGTAAAATAAATAACATAAGATACGTTGATACTTGCAGTTTCGATCGAGTTAGAAACTGCGAGCGATTAGATGTCACGTGGACTCTTGACGCGTGAGTTAAGCTTAGACTTGCTAACTTGGCGGACTCAGGTAGCTGTCTTGACGTTGCCAAACAATTTTGTCTGTTACATCAATTTCTTAAAGCAAATATCCTTTTTTTCAGAGCGACTTTCTCTATCATTTATCGTTTTGATTTTTCTTTTGTTTTTTCTTGTCCAGTAATTGGATTTGGATCCGACGGTCGAATTGAACGGGAATTCTAAAATTATATAAAACATTGTAATTAATATATTTATATTAAGCTTTTAGGAAACTAAATGTTTAAAAAAATTATCATATTGTTTAATTTATGTGTTGAAAATGGGGGAATCAAATTCTACATTTATGGTGAAAAATGGATTTGGTGGCAATTTAAGGTGGAGCGAAAAGCATAATTAAAAAGCTTACTACTTCTGCTGTTAAGAGCAATGGTGAAACATGAGATAAAACAAAATAATACGAAAGACATCACACATTATTAAGATCAAAAGGACATGTTATCCAAAACAAAACACAATGAAATTAATAATAAACGGAAGTCTTAGGCTTAGGCCTAAATAAACCAAAGCTAAAAATGAGTAATCCCCAGGAAAACCAACTATCAGGCAACCAAATAAATTTTAAAAAAAAAAACAAAGGAAAATTTATCCCATACCGTACCCTGAGATAACTTTTATGGACAAATGAGTCAAACTTCAACCCACAGATAATAATGCGATAAGCAAAAGAAAAAGATGCATGTCGTCACTTAAGGGGACACTTGATTTATAGAGAGTAATGAGAATGAGAATAGGAATAAATATAATGATAGTAGTTGGTTAAGATGAAGGAATGATTACCATTACTATTGACAGTGATTGGTTTGTTAAAAATGTTAAGAAATAAAATTTTGTTAAATTTTGTTTTATAGCAAATTTTAAGAATATTTTAAACAATTATTTTTAATTTTTGCATCCTAATTATAATGACAAAATATTTAAAATCAAGTAT
>JANZXV010000003.1:13608448-13620755 GCA_027576455.1 Erythroxylum roigii
GGTTTTTACATTCAGGGGTTTTTAACTAAAACCGAACCGGACACATGGCCGGTTCAGACCATTTTCGGTCGAACCGGCCGGTCCAGTCCCGTTTTTAAACCCTTGGTTCTTAATGTAATACAGTGAAATGTTATTTGAAAGAAGGGTTTACAATATAATACAGTGAAAAGTTGTTTATCATTTTACATTCCATCCTAAATTCTAAATCGGAAGTTTCTCGTTTTTATTGTTTATGATAAAATGAGATGTACTATGAAACTCTCATTTTCATTCAGTTTCGTTCAATTCAATTTCATTATATTATAAACTCCCGTTACAAACGATGAAATAATATTACATCCTATTCCATTAATAAAACTCCAACCAAATGGAGCGAACCAAATTCCGATTAGAATGCCAAATGGTTTTCTTAGGCTATGTAAATGCAACTCGGAAGCAGAACATTGACGACGACCTTAATATCTTTGTAACAGAGGTCTCTTGGTCCTCGTTTTGCATTCGATAAAATTGCATCTAAATTTAGATTTAAACGAGACATAAAAGGGTTTGTTTATTTTTAGTTTTATTTATGTTTTACATTCTATATTTTTTTTGTTTTCAAATTTAATAAAAATATGCTTGATTAAGTTTTTAATTTACGTTTTTGGTTTTCGTCTCTTCTAATTTTCAAATTTTATGAAAATCACAAAATTGATTTTTTTGTTTTTATTTTTTATAATTTGATTTGTTAACAACCAAATATATATTATTTAATTACTTAATATATTAGTTATTAGTAAGAATTGTGGATAATTTAATTTAATATTATATTTAGTTAATTAACATTAATTATGAATAATTTAATTTAATTTGATAATTTATTTACTTCTTGTAGTTAAATAAATTTAATAATCATTATTAAATTTTGAGATGCATATTACACCTTTAACTTATCTTGGATTTCAGTATCATTGTGTTTAGCATCAAGCTGAATCTGACTTAGGTGCATATTTGGATTTCGGTATCATTAAAGTTAGCATCAAGTTGAACCTGACTTTGGTTTCTTAATACTCGATTCTAAACTTTTAAAAAAAATTGAGCTCAAGATCTTATAATCTAATTAAACTAAGTTTGATCGTAAAATTTGAAAGTTCAAATCTCTTGTTCTTGTTATAAATGAGTCGGACTTTTTTTGTTGAAGGGCTTGTGATGACATGTGATTATGTGAAGTCTGATGATTATTTGTTTTCAGCAGTAGGGACAGTTCTTCAATGATTCACATGATCTCTTAGTCGAACGTTACATCTAAAAGTTAAAACTACATCATATTCTTAAAGAATTCGAAGAAGATGAGTATGCCTTGTACAAAAATTTATGATCGCAAGAGATATTTCATTTTGCTGGACAATACAGAGAATAGAACTAGTGCGAAGCAGAGGATCACAACAGTGTGGCAACTACTCTGTTTTGGCTGTCTCTCCTATGTGAATGCATCTGAATCACTGGCATCCTATCTCTTCTTTCCCAAGAGTGTGGGTTCTTCTGTTACACCTCAATAATTCAAGAAATTGCCCCCCCTTAGTTTCATACAATCGTAGGGCAAGCAGGGCTTTTTATTACTTGCTCTTCTTATCTTTACTCAGGGTTGAGCCTGTTAGAAAGTGCCTAATTCACCCCCAAAAGTTAGCTCAAGAGGGGGAGGTTTGCACACTATTATAAATTGTTGAATGCCTTTGTAATTGTCCGATGTGGGATTCCTGACACACCCCCTCAGTCCAGAGCAGAACTGGACATCTGATGGACATATTGGGCAAAGGGACATAACCGAGCACCGCCCCAAACCATCGAGACAAATTGGCTTTGATACCATGTTAAAAAGTGCCTAACTCACCTCCAAAAGCTAGCTCAAGATGGGGAAGTTTGCACACTATTATAAATTGTTGAATACCTTTGTAATTGTTCGATGTGAGATTCTTGACAAAGCCTGAGGGCACGTAACATAATCCTGTATAAAAACAGAGCAACCTTAGCTCTTTGTCCAAGTATCAACCTCAAAATCCCCCGTTTGGTCTGCTCAAACAATGAAATTCAGGAAATTTTCAGTGAAATCCCATTTCCTAAACTTCCTAATTTATGTATCTCTAAGTATCTTCTTCGCTTCACAACCTTGCTTAGCATAAACATCTGAAACTCATTCCAACTCCACTAACGATTTCATTAGAACATCATGTGGAGTTACAAGATACCCGGAGATATGTTACCAGAGCCTCTCTGCTTATTCTCAGTCCATAAAAACTGACTCATTTTTAGTTGGCCAATACTGCTTTCTTCGTGACCATGAAAGAAGCTCAAAACAGGTCAACCATGGTAACAAAGCTGCCGCTGGAATCGCAAAACCTGACAACTAAAGAAACTAATGCCATTAGGGACTGTGTGGAGAACATGAAAGACTCGGTTTCTGAGCTCAAGCAATCATTGGTGGCAATGGAGGATCTTGAAGGTCCTGATTTTGAGATGCAAATTAGCAACATACAAACATGGGTAAGTGCTACATTAACAAACGAGGATACTTGCATGGATGGGTTTGAAGGGTAAGCCATGAATGGTCAAATTAAGGACACAGTGAGCAATTATATCAAGAAAGTAGCTCAGTTAACTGGTAATGCACTAGCTCTTATTAACAAGCTATATTAGTAATCTTTCTTTGGAGTTTGAAGAAGTCATCCATTCTGATTTGTGTTGGGTTTAGCAACACACCTTGATTTGGAGATTGATCAGATAGATGTTAAGACTGCTTTCTTCATGATGATTTAGATGCAGAGACAAATATAGAGTAGCCAGAAGGTTTTTAATTCAAAAGGAAAGAGGATTATGTTTGCAGATTAAAGAAGAGCTTATATGGTTTGAAACAAGCTCCAAGGCAATAATACAAGAAGTTAATTTGATTCAGTTATCAAACAGCAAGGCTTCAAGAAGACTTCCTCTAATCATTGTGTTTGTGTGCATAAATTCTCTGATGATGACTTTATTATTTTGTTGTTAAATATTGATCATATTTTTATTGTTGGTTATAATACTTCCAAGATTGCTAAGTTGAACCAAGATCTGAGTAAGTCTTTCGCTATGAAAGACTTAGGACCAACAAGACAAATTCTTGGCGTAAGGATCATTTGTGACAAAAAAGCCAAGAAGTTGCGGCTATCACAAGAGAAGTACATTAAAAAATACTTCAGAGACTCAACATAAACAAGGCTAAAGCAATAAGTACACCTCCTAGAATGCACTTTAAGTTGAGTTGAAAGCAGTGTCCTTCAAATGAGAAGGAAAAGGAAAATATGCAAAGAGTTCCTTATGCTTCAGCTGTGGGTTGTTTAATGTTTGCTATGGTTTGCATTAAGCAAGATATTGCTCATGTTGTTAGTACAGTTAGCAGGTTTTTTTCTAATCCAAGAATAGACCATTGGTATACTGTGAAATGGATTATGAGATATCTACTGTGAGTCTTTGTTTTGGAACAGGGAAGCCTATTCTTTCAGGTTACACTGATTTTGATTTAGCTGGAGATGTTGATACATGAAAGTCTACCTCAGGCTATTTGATTGCCTTTATAGGGGGAATAGTAAGTTGGCAATCCAGATTACAAAAATGAATTGCTTTATCTACCATAGAAGCAGAGCTTATAGTTGTTGTTGAAGCATGCAAAGAATTGTTATGGATGAAGAGATTTGCGAGGGAACTTCGATTTATTCAAGAGAGGTATGTGTCACAATGTGACAATCAAAGTGCGATGCAACTAGCTAAGAATTCCACATTCGATGGTAGATCAAAATATATTGATGTTAAATACCACTGGATTAGAGATGTTTTGGATTCTAAGTTGATTGAGCTTCGAAAGGTTCATACAGATGATAATTGTTCTGATATGATGACTAATTCTTTCCCAAGAGGGAAGTTTCAGACATGTTGTTTGATCGTCGGGATGGTAAGCACCTCCACATATACATGTCTTATCCCCTCCCATGACTTTTACTTGTTTTTTTATCTTCCACATATTAGCTTCTTCTTCAACCGTGAGAATCGAGACAATAGAAGTAAGAGAGAGCAAAAATAGTTGTAACAGTTTTGGATGACCAGATTCACTTTTCTTCTTGATTCACACTCATCTACCGTTGGATTGAACTGAAAATTTAGGAGTATGTTCTTGAGAGAGTCTTCTACATTATGAATGATCACTTTTTCATTTGGGGCTCTGGATGTTCAGATCGGAGCCTCGAAATAGTGACGTGTTTTTAGTTATTTCTCTCCTTTGTTGCTCCTAACAATGTTATCTTGTGCAGCTGCTTATTCCTCTTGTTGGTGCTGAGCTTATGCCTTTAAAAAGAGGATTTTTGTACAAATTTTAATTTAATGGAGTTATTTTTCAAACCTGAGGTCCCGTGACTTTTACCCTTGATTTGAAGGAGTTTTTCACGTTAAAAATTTCGGTGTTGTTACTTGTGTTTGATTTGTTATTATTGTTGACGAATTGTTGCTACTATATACTTAATTTTATTACTCAAATAGATTTGAGAAGTTTTGGTATTGCATTTACACTTTCGCATAATTTAGTAATACCGAGTTTTTCCCAACACATACTTCATGGATTAGGTGATGATTATTCTACTTCTATCAATACTAGAGTTGATGTTATTTCTGTTGATGAACTATTTGGAATGCTTCATCAAGGCGGAGAAATTTAAGCTTTCTAGAAACTCTTTTCTTACTACCAACATAGCTTATAAATCTTCTAAAAATGAACCAAGTACTATAATTCGTCTACCCAAGCTCATAATTATGGTCAATCTTATGTTAATGGAAAAGCTCACCAACATATTTGTAAGGGAGGTCATAATTATAGTAAATCTGACAATTCCAAGGGAAGGTATAATAAACCCAAGGTCACATGTTAAATTTGTGACAAACAAGAATATTCTACATTAGAGTGTTATAATCACTTCAACTAGACTTTTACAGTTAAAAAGGAGTCCAAAATCTTTTCCTTGACTGCTTCACCAAGTTCAGTGACAGACTTTGGTTGGTATGTTGATTCTGGAGTCACTAAAATTCGTTTTGTATCTCAATACGTAAAGAGTTTGAATGAATTGTACCATTATTTACACCATATTAAAGATATAATAAATACCATTTTATTAATGTTAGAATATAAAGTAATATAAAAATGACAATAAGAGCTTATTTAAATATTTTATAAAATATAGAGAAGTAAATTATAATTTTAATCACAAACAAACCAATAAAAGAAATCTTTCTAAAGTGTTGCATTTTGGCAAATCCGTGAACGTACAGTGTTGGTTCAGAGGATTCGTTACCACCAAACATGGAAATTGAATTATTGACTTCGTGACTCATGCACATATTGATATTTGAATCGAATGGTAATCACAGTCTAGTTCTGATTAGGTTCTGCTTTCCTTCTGGTAGAATTGCACGTAGCGATAGAGACACCTTGTGAACTGTTGGAGACCTGCGAGTTAATTCTGGAGTGGAAGACATCGTTTGTGGGAAATCTGGGAAGTTCAGATGAGAAACAGTGGGTGAGTGTTGCTGTTATTTATAGATGTGAAGTTAATGTTTTCCCTCTTTTAGTCGGCATTTGCTTTGTGTAGGAATCCAATTTCGAGTTGATTGACTAGTTTCCAGAGTTGGGTTGTGAAATGTGTGTTTCAATCAAATTCGGGCAGGTCTCGGAGTTCTTAGGAAATCCAAAATGCATCATCTTAATACAGCTTAAACAATCATACGGATTATATACATTTAAACGTCACTCGTAACACTTCGGTAACTAACTCATAAAACCCATAAGCCCTAGTCTCTGCGAACAATGCATGGAGGACATTGCCATAAATGTAAAAGTAGACCACACTTCGTTCACTACAGCAAATGGGCTAACCTTGAAGAGAGGCATAGTTGTTGATCAAAGCCAAAGCGTTGCTGGTCAAGTGTGCGATGTTCACCACCTGTTCCCTAACAGAGTTCTTCACGTTCCCGTTCATGGCTTTTCCGGCGAACCCATCACTGCACGTACTCTCATCCGTCAAAGCAGAGCTAACCCAGGTCTGCACATCGTTAATCATGAGCTGGAAATCAGACTGTTTTGTGTTGCTCATTTCACTGATAGATCTCCTGATCTCTTCTGCTGAATCTCTAAGCACCTCTATACAGTCACGCATGGCTGCTGCTTCTCTAGGATTAATACCTTGGCTGTGAGCGAGCTTTAACATCATTTCAGATGTTGATTTGGCCGAGGAAAGGGTCACGCTAAGGGCGGCATTGGCTAGGAGTTTGGGGCTGGTTTGGAAGGTGGTTGCATGAACTGAAAGTGAGCTATAACAAAGCTTTGGATAAGTTGTTTTGGTACAAGATGTTCTGAGAAACTCCGTGTTGGTGGTCTGAATCAGGTTCCTAGCAGCTAAGCTAGAGTTTATGTAGAAACTAACGGAAAGAAGAAGAAGAGGAAGGAATTTGGCAAAACAAGCCATATCTCTCGTCTCTCTTTGTTTCTCAAATATAATATTCTAAGCAGCTGGTTGATGAAAATACGAAGGAAAAGGTCCCCTTTTATAGGAAAAATATAAGTGAAGTTTAGAGTTGTAACCTTAAGGTATCAGCCGATATTTTTGTATTATTTAATGGATACGATAAGCTGAACCGCTGAACGTGGTCACCGAGTTCAATCAAAAGAAGAGATGGACCCAAAGGTTCACATCTTGCCTTGGGGCCAGCTTTCTGTTGCTATCCTGAGTGCACTCCAATTGAACCACTCAGGACCCATTTGCACAAGATATCTTATTCTATGGTTTAGTTAGCACCAACGAGCTATAATCAACGCTCCAATCTAAGAAACTCGGCAAGTTGAAGCTTGAGTATAAGTTCATGCTTGAACTGAAGCACTGTGGTTTCAGGTTGGGGATGAATATAACTTAAGTAATGAGTATTCAGAATTCGTTAAGATGTTGGAAGCTTTAAGTCAGTTCTGTAACTTATCGAGGCAATGTCTGCTTCGTGAAATGAGAGAGTTCCTTTTTTATATAAGAGGAGGATTTTTCAAGGAAGATATTTTTGAGACAATTAAAAAATATCTGAGGTTTGTTGAGTATTTAACTATTTTTTTGTACAATCCCTTAAATAATTATGGCGGCCACGTGAATCCGTGATGAACTAACAAAATAAAGATTTAGAAGGCCAAATCAGTGCAATTCAATCAAGTATCAATACATGTTTCGGCTTCGCTGCATGTGCGTGAGCGTGAGTGGGGCCTTTAGTACAAACCAGTGGCCAACTTGTGGCTCGAGAGTTGCCAATGATCCGATCCTACTCGTGCCTACTTGTCTTGCTGGACACTGTCGGCTCTCCAAGTTTCCTTGGAGCGCCGCCGGCACAGACCGACATTGTTTAGTCAAGGACAAATTAATAGGACATACTCGTGACTAAAATTAATAGGTTTAATTTATTTAAAATTAAATATTTAGGTAATACTAAATTTGAATTTAAAAACATTTTTCAAACATAACTATATTTAATATTAAATTTCAGTTAGCTCAACTATAAAAACTTTGCAAAAAAGAGAAAACTACTATCTATAGAGCACAAATGCTCTATCATCCTTAGAAGCCTTTGATTTAGATGGCTTTATCTTCAGTGAAATTGCGGCACCAACAGTCTTCATTCCAGGACAATAAGAGGAAAACATAACTCAATCTTATGTTCAAAAATCTAATCCTGGGTTAGCTATTTAATTTGGAGGAAGAGGCATATATTGGGCCTCTTATGGCTTAAAACCACCATCTGTGAGAAATTTCAAACTAACAAAGTGAGAGTCTCTAATGCTAGAAAGGCCTGGGTTTTTCTTGAAAGGATCTTTTAACCTCAATCTCAAGCTTGCATGTTGTAATTGCGTTGGCAATTTCATACACTCTCAAAAGACTCACTCTTGATTTTAGAGTATATAGAAAAGAAAAGAAATATCCCTGATCCCATGACTTTTACTTGTTTTTTTTGTCTTTCACGTATTAGCTTCTTCTTTAACCGTGGGAGTTGACACAACAGAAGGATAAGAGAGCAAAAATAATTGTAACATTTTTGGACGACCAGATTCACTTTTCTTCTTGATCCATACTTATCTACCGTTCGATGGAGCCAAAAATTTAGGAGTATGTTATTGAGGGAGTCCTCTACATTCTAAGCGGTCACTTTTTCATTTGAAAGTCTGGATGTTCAGATCGAAGCCTCATAAGTCATATATAATAGTGATGCATTTTTGGTGATTTCTCTCCTTTTATGCTCCTAGCAATGTTAGCTTGTGTAGTTGCTTATTCTTCTTGTTGATGCTGAGTTTGTGCTTTTGAAAAGAGAATATTTGTACACATTTTAATTTTATTTTTTTTGAAATCAAACAAGTAAAACTTCATTAAGAAACATTGTCCGCAGCTAAAGCTGAAGAAATATAAGCAGGGAAGAATAAATCCCAAAAAACAAGACCTGACGTAGAACTCGCATTTCGCGCAAGAGCGTGAGCTGCACAGTTCGCAGACCTTTTACAAAAACCAAAATGAATATCATTAATGGAATGACTCATAAATAAGCAATCATTAACAATGAAATCAACCTCTGACCGATTGCGACTAGGAGATAGAAAACTTTGAATAACCAGTTGTGAATCTGATTCAATAATAACGGAATGCAAACTATGCCTTTTAACCCAACTCAGTGCTTCACGGATACTCATAGCCTCTGCTGTTGACGGATCAAAAACTCCTGAAAAAATATTACTGCCAGCAGCTATACAATCACCATTACTGTTCCGAACCACAAAACCAGTACCCGTCTTCCTCAATTCCTTAAAAATAGCTGCATCTGTATTGATTTTCAGAAAATCAGCAGGTGGTTTTTGCCACACCAGAGGGGCAAAGGGGACAGTACAAGCGGCTGCAGGAGGGGGTCGCTTAGCATTATTCCAAGTCCTCAACATTGAACGGGCTAAAAACAAAATAGATTGTGCTGAATGTTGAAGCCCATGCCAAACCAGATCATTCCTATTTTTCCACAGAGCCCAGCAAATAGAAATAGCCAAACATTGATCATCATCAGTAAAAGAATGTGTGACAAAAGAGAACCACTCCGGTAACACAACAGAGAAGGAATGGAATAAACCCAAATGAGATAGTGACCACACATCCCTGGCATAACAGCACTCGAATAAAATATGGGAGATAGATTCAGGCCCAATACCACAAACAGGACACACAGCCGGAATATCCACACCTTTATTCACAAGAAGGCCCCTAACTGGCAAACAGGCATTTAGTGAACGCCAAAAGAAAATTTTCATCTTAGCAGGGATATTCAATGACCAAAAATGTTTCCAAAGTGGAGGAGAAAGTATCGGTACCAAACCTTGAGGGTCAACATGAAGTGAACGATAAGCACTCTTAACCGAGTATACACCTGTCCTATCATGAACCCAAATCCAATCATCAAAACTGCTATGTAAACACAGAGGAATCTGGAGAATTAAATCTCTATCTCGCTCATTAAACAAACCCGAAATTAAGGGCAGATTCCATTGTTTGAGATCTTGAAAAATCAAATCCGACACTTTGAGAATCAACCAAGAAGCATCCAAAATCGAAGTAACACGCGGATTCTCCGCATCTGGCAGCCAAGGATCAGTACAAACATTAATTGTATTCCCATTTCCAACACGTTTCCTACATCCTTTTTTAACAAAATCAAGACTAGAAAAGATACTGCTCCAAGTATAACTAGGATTGGTACCTCTCTTAGCATCCCATATGGTGCTATGTGGAAAATAACGAGCTTTAAGGACTTTTGCAACCAGCGAGGACGAATCAGCAAGCAACCTCCAAACTTGTTTCCCCAGCAAGGCTAAATTAAAATCATGAAAAGTCCGGAAACCCATACCTCCTAGATGCTTCGGCCAACACATTTTCTCCCATGCCATCCATGGAATACTACGCTTTTGTCTTGAATTTGTACCCCACCAAAATGAATTAAGCACCGTCTCCACTTTCTTACAAACTCCCATTGGCAATTTAAAAACAGTCAATGAAAGAAAAAATTTCCTTCTTGTTTCTTCCAATAAGAGAAGGTAAACCCAAATACTCAGCTGCCCGATCACCTATATCCACAGAAAGGCAAGAAGAGATAACATTCCTCTGCTGGATTGGAGTATTTGAGCTGAACTGAATAGATGACTTATTAAAATTTACAAACTATCCCGAGTCTAACTCATAAGTGTGTAAAATCTCTTTAACAACTTCAGCCTCCCGAAGATGTGCAGAGAAAAAAAGATAGCTATCATCCGCAAAGAATAGGTGTGAGACAGCAGGAGCACCAGCAGCCACCTTGCAACCGTGAATATTGCCTCGACTCTCAGCTGCTCTGATCATAGATGACAGCCCTTCTGCGCATAAAATAAACAAATAGGGTGAAAGTGGATCACCCTGCCTCAGCCCTCGCTCTGGATAAATAGGCCCAAGCATTTTATCTTCATGCGACACAAAATACTGAGCAGAACACACACATAACTTAATCAACCTGACCCATGTTATGTGAAATCCCATCCGAATTAGGACTTCCTCCAAGTAATGCCATTCAATCCGATCATATGCCTTACTCATGTCCAGCTTAAGAGCTACTTTCCCTTCCACCCCCTGAGTCTTCCTTTTCAGAAAATGGTTTATCTCATAAGCCACAAGAAAGTTATCAGAGATAAGCCTATGCGGTACAAATGCACTCTGGTTCTCCGAGATCAAAGCAGGAAGAATTTGCTTCAACCTATTAGCAATCATCTTTGTAATGACTTTATACAATGTATTACACAAAGCAATTGGTCTCAAATCCGTCAACGTCTCAGGCGACCTCTTCTTTGGGATTAAAACAATCGCTGTCTTGGTCAACTCTTCAGGTAAATAGCAACTGTGAAGAAAATGAAGACAGTCCCGTGTGACCTCCTCCCCCGACAATATGCCAACAAGTCTGATAAAAAGCTGCATTCATTCCATCCATACCTGGAGCTTTATCAGGGTGAAGACTAAACACCGCAGACTTGACCTCCTTCGCTGTATAAGGTTTCAGCAACATGTCATTATGATCTTGAGAAACTGACGGCAACAGAGTAGCAGCCACAGTGCCAGTACTCACCGTAGTTGCTGTAAACAAATCCTTAAAATAATCCACAACAATGTCAACCAACCCTGAATTCCAGTCCCGTATCACTCCTGTTTGATCCTTTAAATGAGTAATTTGATTTTTCCTCCTCCTTTTAGAAGCAACCGCATGAAACAGCTTTGAGTTTGAGTCCCCATCTTGAAGCCACAACATTTTTGCCCTTTGTCTCCAGAAAATCTCCTGCTGTCTAAGAGTTTCATGATATAACTCTTGAAACCGACAAAAATCAGCCTCTGTCAACCCTTCTTCTCCCTTACGTGCCCTCTTCATATCAACCTTTAAGCTACTGAGTTTCTCTCGAAATTGCCCTGTTATCGTCTTTCCCCAAGTGACCAGTGTTTCACTGCATATTTTTAATTTATCCCTTAAAGAAATCCCCTTATTTCGATTCCACACATCCTCTACAACAGAAAGAAATTAGGAATCCCTTAGCCACGCATTTTCAAACCGAAACCTTTTAACACCCACTCGAAACAAGACGGCAATAGGCTCCAGAAAAATGGGAGAATGATCAGATGACGTGACTTCCAAATTACTCACCTTATAACGGGGAAACTTCCGAATCCAACGAGAACAGGCCAACGCACGATCAAGCCTTTCCTCAATTCGACCCGCGGCGTCGTTACCCCTAATCCAGGTAAAACCATAACCCTGCATACCCAAATCAATCAATTGACTATCCGCTACCGCCTCCTTAAAACCCATCGTTAGACGATCAGGCTGAGGATTACCTCCCTGTTTTTCGGATGGATGGAAGATATCATTGAAATCCCCAATCGTAACCCATGGCAGAGTCGATTTCGCAGCAAGGCACCGAAGCAAGCGCCATCCCTCCTCCCTGTTATTTCGATTCGGTTCTCCATAAAACCAGTGAGACGCCAGCCATCCATTCCATGGATACAAATTTCGACGTCAATGTGCCTGCGAGAAAACCCAAGCAACCTAACATCATCCTTACTTTTCCAAAACAACGCCAAGCCTCCACTATGACCGTTGGGCTCAACACAAAACAAACCTTCAAAGCCCAATGTAATTCTAACGCGATCCAACTTTTCCCTATGACACATAGTTTCGATAA
>JANZXV010000003.1:13625356-13637213 GCA_027576455.1 Erythroxylum roigii
GCATGAACATGCAATTGCATTACTAAGCTCTCACTGTTCACTTGTATCTCCTATTTTACCCTTCCCGCTGGTACCGGAATGTTACACTTTTGAAGCCTAATCATGGTCGAGTTCGGTCCAAAAAATTTGAACTTGATCAGGTTAAGGTTTTGCTTAGATGGTAACTTGAGAGGGTTAAGTTGGGGTGGTCAATTACAGACTAGGCCCGATCTGACCTATTATCGTCTTTACTCATTTCTTTCAAATATTTTGTCCACTTACTCAAATTCTTAAACATTCAATATCTTTGTAATCTTACTCATTGTGTCTAATTCCACAATGACCATTGCATAAGATATATCCAAAAACATCAAAACCATTGAATTTCACTTGTTTTTTTTACACCAACCCATAATTTTGCATCTTATTTCATTGAAATAGGCTTGATAATAGTGGGCCTATAGTGTTCATAGAGTTCAAGACAATTTAAAAAATCTCATATTCCCTCGTGACAACTTTTCTTTATGTTATATGAGATATATATTTATTAATTTTCAACTTATGAAAGCTAAAAATGAAAGTCTTATCATTCAACATTTGAGATTAGGGCAACATTAAGAACAACTTCTAAAGTGCTTTCCAAAAGAAATGTGTTTGAAATTGAAACCTTAATTATTAGTAATAAGATTAAAAATGTTTTGGGTTATTGTCATGGTTCCGCAATTACCCTCTCCAAAGTTTAAACCCTTATTATTATGATTCGATCAATTTCCTAAAGGATATTCATCTTTTTTTTCCATCTTATTATTTGAATTATTAGTATGATTACATTTGAAACCTTAACTATCACTATTAGGGTTATGTATTTGACCTAATTACTTATACATTTTCATTTGCACTAGATCAAGGTTTTGAATCGCTTATAATTTTGTCCTTTATTTCCATTTTAATCATAAATTTTCATTAATAATAAATTTGATCATTATTGAAATAATACACTACATCTATTAATTTTTATAAGTAGAGAAAAAATTTATGTGTAACTCTCTCTTAAAGATTTGTAAGAAGAGTCAATTAGTTATAACTTTGTCATCTGAACTTTGATTGAGATTATTCAGGTGGCTACAAAAAGCTAAGAGACAAATCCATAATTTTTGTTTTTGAGTTTTTCAAGAATTGTAGTGTTCTATGGCCTGGGATATGATCATCTTCTATATTGTGTTTCCTAATATGAAAAATTATAAATAGACAAAAACTCTAATTTTGGAAGTTCTTTCATATTATTTCATTACAAAATTAGGGTTAGATGTCCATGTAGAAGAAAAACCTTAGTGATACATCGATCACCCATATTCAACATAGAGAGAGATTTGGAACCATCCTTTAGCAAAAAAGAACATCAAAATATTGATATCTATATAAGAAAATTCTATAAAATCTTCAAGTCTTTTGTTTCACTCTCTTGATTTATTACTGAAGCATGAAGTTACAACAAATTATCACAACACCCAAATGAATTAACACAAAACAACTAGATTAATGATGAATCAAGTTTAAATCCCTAAAAAAAGTTAGAACATCATCATCAATCCCAAATCCATCAACATCATCATATCCATCTTACACATTCAAAGAAAAGAAATAACAAGATGAAAAGATAATGTCACTTGGACAGGATCGAGATGGCTTGGGAAAGCAGCAGCAGTACAAGCCCGCTCCTCTATCCTTTTCTTCCTCTTCTCTCTCTTCTTCTTCTTTATTATTGGAGTTTCCCTAAAGTGGCAGAAGTTGGAGTTCCTCCTAGGGTTCTTTTTTTTTATATAGTCTTTTCCATTTTAGGTGAATCCTAAGATTTTCTCAGGTCCAAAAAGTCCCAAATGTCCCTCGGTAAGTCGCGTTCGAGTGGCTATCCGTGTAGGCCATAACTATGGCCCATAGTGCCACGATCATGGCACTTGATTTTAGCTCTTTGTCACGATCGTGCTAGGCCCTTCATGCTTTTGTCATCATGGCCTTGGGCACTGCTCTAGGCTTCCTCCGGATTCTCTCCATTCTTTGATATTTGATCTAAAACACTAACAAACACATCAAGGCACCTCAAATACACAAAATTTAAGCTTAATAGCGTGCTCTAACCCATAAAACACTCAAAACAAAAATGTCTAACTAAATAACACAATCCTAATCTAAACATGCACTAATCATTCAATTTAATAATTAAACACATACTAAACTACCCACTAAAACATTATGCAACCTACCACTATCAACATCCCCACACTTAAACTTTTTCTTGTCCTCAAGCAAAGACAAAGCAAGCAAAAAAAGACACACCAAACATAATTAACAACATAACACACACATATGCAATAAAGAATCAATGAAATTAAACTTCACAAAACAAATTTAACTACAAACATAATCCCTCAACTTGTTCTAACTTATTAACTTGTGAAATATGTGTCTAAGTACTTCGAACCAAATATACATACTAATTAAGACCTTAATGTCAAACTCATTCACTCCTATCATTTACACATACACATTGATAATTATTTGGTCAATCAAAATTGTAAATATCCTTAAGTAGCATTTTCATGAAATTCGAGCTATTCACTAAGATCGGTAGGATTTATTACACAACACACTATTTTTGTTATTATTAATTGACATAAATCTATTCTTTTGACTTAAAGGAAAACATTTCTGATGAATGTCCCCTAGTTACTTAACTAGGCCATATTTTTATTAAGTGGCTTGGTTGGAATGTCAGTATAAACTTTTGACGCGAAGGCAAACATTTATGATGAATGTCCCCAAGTTATTTAGCTACATCACATTCTCAACTTGCTACTAGCTCTATTCATAACCCTATTTGTTTCAAAAAGGGCTAGCGAAATAGTTATTTATTAAACAAAACATACATTTTTTTATTACATACCTTATTTCTTTAGCTAATCATTATCATGAAAAGGTACTAATAATGCTACGTATTCAATTGACCTAAAATTATAAATGAATGTGGTAAATTTCTAGAGTGAATGAACCAACATGATATCTTAACTAACATGCATATTTAACCGAAAAAACCTAAAACACTAATTTCATAAGCTAATAAATCTTTGGAACCTAAAAGACTATGTCCAAGGCTAAATTGATTTCGTTAATTCCTAGCCATTGACACATTCACACGAATCACATAGTACAATCCTAAATAAACTAACATACAACATGCACAATTCTTATTCAAATAAAAACATATAATGAACGCAACCTAACAGCCACACACTTGGACAACACGTCGTTCTCAATGTAAGAAGAACAAACAAGTAATACATAATGTGGGAAACAAAACATGAGAAACATGAGAATAGTTGAAAATAAAAATAAAATAAAAGACAAGGGTTAGAGTATAAAACCCGTCATGGTGATTGAGGTGGTGACGGTGTCGGAGGTGGAATATCAACTTGACATCGAGATTGCTTTCCTATGTTATAATTGATTAACAAAGAATAAGGGAATAAGTAAGCCAATCCTGTCCAAATCATTAAGACTTATTTATGGAATATAAAACAAATCTAACTACACAACAATTTAAAGCTAACTACTAAATGTGCTAAGTTATGGTCATTAGCTTGATCTTGCATCCTTGGAAGCATGTTCAATTTTTTGAAAGGACAGAGATTACTTCTTTTCCTTCAGAATCACTCCTCCAAGATAAAGTTTGCAGCGATGCCTATTCACCTTAAAGGTTTCATTGTTTGCATTTTCCAATTCTAGGGCTCTATGATCAAAACCTTGGGTGACCGTAAAAGGTCCACTCCATCGAGATTTCAGGTTTCCTGGAAACAATCTCAACCTCGAACTACAAAGCAAAACTGCATCTACTACCTGGAATTCATTTTGCTTAAGATGAGAGTCGTGCCATCTCTTCACCTTCTCTTTGTAAAGTTTAGCATTTTTTTACACATTGGAACCAAACTCTTCGAGTTTATTTAGTTGTAGGAATCATTTTTCACCCGCTTGCTTCCAATCAAAGTTTAAAGCTCTCATTGCCCAATATGCTCTTTGCTCTAGCTCCACAGGAAAATGACAAGCCTTACAATATATAAGCTTGAAGGGAGTCATTCCGATAGGTATTTTGAATGTAGTCCTATAAGCCCATAAAGAATCATCTAACCTTAATGCCCAGTCCTTCCTAGAGCTATTCATCGCCTTTTCTAGAATTCGTTTCAGCTTTCAGTTAACGACTTCCACTTGTCCAGTCATTTGCAGGTGATAAGAAGTAGCAACTTATGGTGGGCTCCATATCTTTTTAGGAGGGCATCAAAATATCTGTTGTAGAAATGTGCTCCTCCATCACTTATTATAGTTCTTGGCACTCCAAATCGGCTAAATAGCCTTTTAATAAACTTCTGCACAACTTTCCCATCATTAGTTGGAGATGTCATGGCTTTGTCCCAGTGAGATACATAATCCACCCCCATTAGAATGTACGTGTTCCCCATGGAGAATGGAAAAGGCCCCATAAAGTCGGTGACCCATACATTGAAGACTTTAACTTTTAAAATGTTAGATAAAGGCATCTCATCTTTTTTGGACATGTTTCCTACTCGTTGACAACAATCGAACTGTGCCACAAAAGCTTGAGCGTACTTAAATAAATGTGGCCAATAAAATCCATACTCGAGTACTCGAGCTGCCGTTTTGTTTGCTCCATAGTGGCAGCTTATTGAGCTTCGTGACACTGTGTTAATATATCTAACATTTATTCATATAGAACACATTGTCTTACTAAACCATCAACACATGTTCGATACAAGATTGGTTCATCCCATAAATATTGGGTGCATTTATGCAAGAACCGTTTTTGGTGTTGATATGATAAATCAGAGGAAAGTTTACCACCGGCAACATAATTTGCGATATCACCGAACTATGGTGTCACCAAGTTGTTAAGTAACATTAGGGTTTCATTAGGGAAGTTCTAATTAATATCATCACTTTGCTCAAATTCCCCTCCTTCTAAACGTGATAAATGGTCTGCAACCACATTCTCCACTCCTTTCTTATCTCGTAGTTCTATATAAAACTCTTGTAATAGTATCACCCATCAAATAAGTCTTGGTTTTGTGTCCTTCTTAGTAAAAAGATATTTTAAAGCAGCGTGGTCAGTGAATATGATCACTTTAGACCCCAAGAGGTATGATTGAAACTTTTCACATGCATACACCACTATGAGTAATACCTTTTCTATAGTGGTGTAATTAAGTTGAGGTCCTATAAGGGTCTTGCTTGCATAGTATATTGCATGCAACCTTTTGTCTCTCCTTTGACCCAATACGCAACATATAGCCTGGTCGTTCGCATCTCACATGACCTCAAATGGGAGTGTCCAATCAGGTGGCGTTAAGATTGGGGTTGATGTTAGTGCCTCCTTTAATTTGTTAAATGCAGATAAACAATTTTCATCAGAAAGGAAAGGCACATCCTTGATTAACAAATTTGTCAAGGGTTTTGCAATTTGCGAGAAATCTCTAATAAAATGACGGTAGAACCCAACATGGCCTAAGAATCCTTGCATACCCTTGACATTGATTAGAGGTGGGAGTTTCTCTATAACTTCCATTTTCACTTTGTCCACTTCAAATCCTTGGTGTGAAATCTTATGCATGAGCACTATCCCCTCCTACACCATAAAGTGACACTTCTCCCATTTCAGCGCTAAATGTGATACTTCACATCTTTGGAATACCCTGTCCAAATTAGTTAGACATATCTCGAAAGAGTCTCCAAAAATTGAAAAATCATCTATGAAAACTTCCATTATGTCCTTAATCATATCTGTGAAGACAAACATCATACATCTTTAAATGTAGTTGGGGCATTACATAATCTGAAAGGAATCTGTTTATAAGCAAAGGTACCATAAGGATATGTGAACATGGCCTTTTCTTGATTCTCAGGGTATATGAATATCTGATCGTATCCTGAGTAACTATCCAAGAAGCAGTAGAATGAGAGACCAACCACTCTTTCTATCATTTGACCTATGAATGGGAGAGGGAAATGGTCCTTTTTAGTCTCCTTATTGAGCTTGCGATAATCTATGCACACTCTCCATCCTGTGACTGTTCTTGGTGAAATTAATTCTCCACTTTCACACTCCTTTACACTCATTCCACCTTTCTTTGGTACACATTATACCAGGCTGACCCATTCACTATTAGATATGGCATATATTATACCCACATCTAAGAGTTTTACTACTTCTTTCTTGACCACTTCTTTCATGTTGGGGTTCAACCTCTGTTGACGTTCTTGCATCGCCCTACATCTTTCTTCAAGATTTATTCAGTGCATACAAATATTTGAGCTTATACCTTAAATATTGGATATTGCCATCCTATGTCTTTCATCCGCTTCTTAATAATAGCTACCACCTTACTCTCTTGTTTCTCATCCAGTTATTTAGAAATGATGATGGGTAAAGTTTGACCTTAACCTAGGAATGTATATATGAGATGTATAGGCAAAGGTTTAAGCTTTAAAGAGGGTGGTTTCTCTGTGGAGGGTGATACAGGTGCTTTGGTTTAAACTAATATTTCTTGATGAGTTTGAACATCCGACTCCTCCATCTCATCAACTTCTTTAGACTCATCCTTGTTCTCCTTTTCTACTACAGAGTTTGTCTCCACTTCTATTGATTTCACCTTTGCAACGCAACTCTCTATTAGTTTTTTTACAGTTGCTGAGGATATGGAACTTTGGGTGGATATGGCAGGGGAGCAACATTATGAGGGTATTCGCTCATGTCTACATCTTTCTCTTTTTCTTGGTCTTTCTCAATAGACTTTCTGCATTTTTTGCAAATGACAATTAGCTCAATTGAACCTCTATATTGTGGATGGATAAAGCATGATTCTTTGTTACTTGTTCAAATCTACCTTCTAAACTCTTTTGAGCATCATCTAAGTTTCCAAGCTTCTTCAAGATTTTATCTAATTTAGCTTTTGTGAAATTTGGTTTCTCCTATTGAAAATCAGGTGCCTTTGAGGTCAGAATTGACCTCTAGCATTGTTTGACCATGAAAATTTTGAGGGTTGTACATGTTCGAATAGAGGTTGTTCCCTCCACCACGACCAAACTGTGCTCCCTCTTAAACATGCATGAATTAAAAAAAACATTCAACTACTTTTGGCTTTTTAAAACCATTTATATGGTTATAATACTTTTCCTATAAAGTAATTTTTGCTTGAAATTCCTAGCCAAGTACATAATTGAAGCCATCCTAAGCTTGTTGGTTTCAAAGCATAAGTGCTTTGGTATATATGTCTTAATCTTAAAGCACTTATCATTGCTACCATACAAGGCATACAAATCATATTTATAGCCTTCATTTTACTTGATCCTTAGTTTTTTTAGTTCATTCCTCTTGAACCTAACATTAAAATTAATTTGTAATGTATAATATTTTATAACTTGTTTGAAAATTTTCATTAAAAAAAACCATTCTCAATATCCATTTAAGAGGTTTATATTTAAAATCACATATGACAATTCTCCTTGTCCTTTCACAAAATTGCATCTAATTCATCACCACTGGGAAAGTTGTTATTGTCAAGAAAACTTCCACAATCAATTGAATCCATTTGAATTGATTGTTTCTCTTCAAATAATTCAACATGAAACTAATCCTCATTGCCTACTATTTTAGGAAATTCACCATCATTTCTAGAATTAGAACCATCATTACCTAAAGAATGTCCATTACCTTCATCATTAACTTCTACAACAACTTTATCTAAAACTTCAACTATAGCTCTATCATTTGGAACTTTAAGAGAATTTTCATATACTCCTAAAACAATTAGCAAATTAGCTAAATCATATTGCACCCACCTTTAAACTCAATCCAATACATCTCATCCATGGCATCCAACCTATTTATAAGCTTATATTCATGAACTTGCTCTTCAAATTTGGGCCCATTAATATTTTATTTCTATTCTTCCTTTTGCACATCTGCAGCTTTTTGTATAGGTTCCTCTAATTACAAATTGTTTGGCAAAACCATAGGAACGTTAGTCCCATGCTCTAAGTACATATTAATCATTAGGGTTTAGTGGTTATAACTCGAGAGAGAGTAATCAACCCTACGCCTGTCTAGAACCGACACCCCATAAACACATAAATGGCTAAATTAACATTAATGATAGGTAAAATCCGCTCTCTCATAACTTGATTAACTCTCTTGACGGATTTCCATTATGACCTGTGTGACTGCTTAGTTTAATTCTGTTTTGTTAAAATTTGAACTTTATAATTCTTAAATCAATATCTCGTATTTACTTTTTGTATTCATTTGTGTAATTTTTATTTCTTGTTATTCTTTTCTTTAACCCTTAGACGACTTAGTATTAGGCTAGTACCCTCCTTATGGGATTGACACCTTTTATACTACAATCATGACCCATGCGCTTGCGGTATTTGAGGGCTTATAAATTTTAAAGCTCGAATGAATGTTGCATCGAAACTATTCTTGTTCTAAATTCTAAAAAATGTCATTTTATGGTTGAACAAAGAATATTTTTGGGATATAAAATCTCATCTAAAGGAATTGAGGTCAATAAATCTAAGGTAGAAAATTTGTGAAACTTATCCTACCCCACAAATGTGCAGGAGGTTTGTTCTTTTCTAGGACATGTAGGTTTTTATCGCAGGTTGATCAAGGGCTTCAGTATGATCTAAAAAAAACTCTGTCATTTTTTACAAAAAGATGTGCCCTTTGAATTTGACGAGGGATGCAAGCAAGCATTTGACAAGTTAAAAGAGCTTTTGACTTCGGCACCAATCATTCAACCACTTAACTAGAGTCAACCATTTGAGACTATGTGTGATGCGAGCAATTTTGTTATGGGTGTCATCTTTGGTTAAAAAAGTGGCAAGAGGACTCATGTCATTTAATACACTTCAAGAACTCTCAGTCTAGCCAATGTAACTACTCCACCATAGAAAAGGAGCTATTAGCTATTGTGTTTGCTTTGGATAAATTTAAACCTTACTTGTTTGGTTCTAAATTAATTGTATATTCTGATCATATAGCATTAAGTTATCTTTTATCGAATAAGGAAGCGAAGCTAAGGCTTATTAGATGGATTCTTCTGCTACAAGAGTTTGATTTGGAGATCAAAGACAAGAAAGGTGTAGAGAATTCAGTTGCGGACCACTTGAGTGGAGTTGTGAAGGAAGAGGATCCGATATCATTGCAATATTTGTTTCTAGATGAGCAATTACTAACACTTCAAGGCAAGGTTACATGGTATGCTGATATTATAAACTACATAGTGAACCATGAGATACCTAGTGATTTAAGTAAAGCTAAACGGATCAAGAGTGAGTCAAAATATTATATTTGGGATGATCCTCAGCTGTGGAAGTGTTGTTCTGACCAAATTATTAGGAGATGTGTGCTTGAACATGAATATGAATTGATTTTGAAAATTTGCCATTCTTATGCTTGTGGTGGCCATTTTGGGCCTAGAACTGGTAGGAAAATACTTGAATATGATTTTTATTGGCCAAATATATTTTGAGATTCCTATATGTTCTATAAAGCAATGTGAACAAGCCAGAAATAGGGTAATTTATCCCATAGAGATTAATTCCTTTTTCTCCAATACTTGTATGTGACATTTTTATGTATGGGGCATCGATTTTTTGGGACCATTTCCTTATTCTTTTAGTTTTGTTTACATTTTGTTGACTATGGATTATGTTTCTAAATGGGTGGAAGCTAAAACCACTAGGATTGACGATTCTAAATTTGTTGTAAAATTTGTCAAGTCTAACATTTTTGTTACGTTTGGAACACTGCGAGCATTGATTAACGACAGGGGTACTCATTTTTGAAACAGATTGGTGAAAATATTTTTAAAAAGTACCATCTCACTCATAAGGTTTCTACGGCCTATCATCTACAGACGAACGGGCAAGCAAAGGTGTCAAATAGAGAAATCAAGTCCATCCTTGAGAAAGGTGAGCTTAATCGTAAAGATTGGAGTCAATAACTTGATGCTACTCTTTGGGCATATAGGACCGCATATATGACACCAATTGACATGTCTCCATACCGACTGATTTACAAAAAGTCGTGTCATCTTCCATTGGAAATTGAACACAAAGCCTTTTGGGCCATTAAGTAATGCAATATGAAGATGGACATTATGGGTGAACAGAGAAAACAACAACTGCAAGAATTGGAAGAGCTTAGGCTTAACTTTTATGAGAATGTAGAAATTTACAAGGAAAAGATGAAACAATTTCATGATAAGATGATTGTTAGGAAGAACTTAAGTTTTTCCCATGTAAATTGTGTTCCCACTGGATTGGACCTTTTGTTGTTAGTAATGTGTTTTCACATGGTGCACTAGAAATTGAAAGCTTATAGACAAACAAGATATTCAAAGTCAATGGTCACCAATTGAAACCCTTTTATGAAGGAATCCAAGTGGAGGATGTGGAAGTGATAAGGTTAGAAAACCCTCATTATGAAGATTGAGCAATGTGGAGTCAAGCCAACGATGGTAAACAAAGGTGCTGTTTGGTAAGCAACCTAAAGGAAGTTAATTTCTATCTCTTTACATTTTCGCATTTGCTATTTTCTTTAAATGCTTCATTTCTTGCATTTGATGTTACATTGGGGACAACGTAAGTTTTAAGTTTGGGGGTGGGGATCTTAGTTTGATCTTAGTTTTTATGTATGTTTTTTAGCTTAATTGTTGCTTATGTGGCTTCTTAAGCGGTTTTCAAAATCAAACAAACAAAATAAAAATTTTTATCATTTTCTATTGCTTTTAAAACTATATAGTCATAATTGGAGTGTGAATTGACTGTAAAAATCAGTGGAAACTTTAGCATGTACTTTTGCTCTTATGATTGGTCAACTTGCATTATCTTTAGAAAAGTAATAACTAGGGGTTGACAAAAGCTAGTAAGATTTTGACCCTATATAGACTGACACATTCATATCAATCTCATTATTTTTTTTATTACGTGTGACATTCATGACATGTATATCCTGATTTTGCTTTGATTTTCTATTCAAGACCACATTTTTATCCCATGCATTATCATGAAAATGATTAGGCATTCTTTGTTGTTTACAAGCTACATTAGCCAAATTTATATGAATTTTCCTTTGTTAAACCCTCTTAAGCTTTATTAACCTTTCTTTTTATGCTAACCATATTACATGCCTTAAACTGAACCAAATGCCTTACCCAAGCCCTAAACCTAGTAAAGCATTTGTTGATTATTGATGATGACGATTGTACAAAAATCTAAGTGTAGGGGTGTGCATACATATGGGTTGGTTATATTTGTCAGAATGTCATTTTATGAATTTCCTATATTGATGTAGTTTCTTTCAATGTTTATATGAAAAAGAGAGAAAAAATAAATATTAAAAATATTAAAAAATGTTTACATACAAGTATCTAGGAGGAAATTCATATGTTTTCAAAAGATGTTTATGATTAGTGTCTCCTCCTAAAATTGTATTGAAGGGGTAATTTGAATATGATGCATATGAGGTAGATGTGGCTTTGAAAGATCACTCTATCTAGTTCTATATATTGTCATCAATTGTATGAGTGATTCCTTTGGTTGGTTATGCTTCATGTGGTTTATGTGTGAGAGCTGAATTTGAGCTAATAAATATAAGTGTTGCATTCATCATAGTTGATGGTACTCAATTTTGAATGAATGTTAGTGTATGTGCTTGATATTTCATTGAGTGTTTGATATGTGCTTAATTGTTGATATTTTTAATTATTTTCACTTAGCAATTATTGACATAAAAATGCTTAAGATACTC
>JANZXV010000003.1:13652585-13663356 GCA_027576455.1 Erythroxylum roigii
CCGTTCGACGCGGGAGTATGTCTACTGTAGGCAAGTGAAGGATAGAGGTCGGGATCAGTTCGCGTCTGCATTAGTGTTTCCTCATATTGTATTCCGCAATCTTTGTAAACTGATTAGTATGTGAACTTTATGGTTACTGTAAAATATTGCTAAATGATAGTAATAATTATAACTGCAAAGATTTTCTACTGTCTACTGTTTTTGCTGCGCTAATGTGGAATGAATGGTTTCAAAAAAAAATGTGTTATACTGAGTTTTCACCGACTGATGTAGTACGCCACCCTTGCGGGGCACGGACTCGGATATCACCAACGATATCAGGTTTGGGTCACTCGGGAGTGGGGTGTTACACCTTATGTAGCAATTCCTCGATCTCTATATAGTGTTGTAAGTCTACCACATCAACAGTCTCTTTGTTTAAACCACCTATCAATCTTGCCATTGTTGCCTCTCAGTCCTCCTCTATGTTTACTCTAATCATGACCACCTCCATCTCTTTGTTGTAGTCTTCTACACTCTTGGACCATTGAACCAGCCTTTGCAACTTTCTATGCAACTCTCTATAGTAATGGATAGGTATAAATCTCTTACGCATTACCATCTTCATTTCTTCCCCTGACTGAATTGGTCTCTCACCATTCCTCCTTCTATTTATCACTAATTGGTCCCACCAAATACTTGTATAATCTATGAATTTGATAGCTACAAGTTTCACTTTCTTCTCCTCGGAGTAGTTATGGTGGTCAAATGCATGCTTAACCTTTCTTTCCCACTCTAAATAGAGCTCAGGATCATTCTTTCCTTGAAAGGCTAGAATCGTCATCTTTATGTTGCCTAAATTGTTGTTCGTTTTGGAAAAGTCCTTTTTGCCTCTTCTAGAGTTGGAATCTTCGTACTCTGATTCATCTTCCTCTTCCTCCTCAAACACATGCCTTCTAATGGATTTAGAAGCTGATGAAGATTGCAAATCATTCAACCTAGTGTTCAACTTCTTAAATTGTTCATTGACAACCTTCATGAATAGTTTCATTTCAATTTCGTATTATTCTCCTTCATTACTCATGTTTATAACCTGCAAGAAAACGTTGGTAGCAAAAAAAAGGATCCTCACATACTCACTCAGGTGTTTCACTCTATTTTTGGCTTTTCACGATGTTGATCTCACCACCTTTCCTTTTTTTCCCACTCAAGCCAGCCACCCTTTTTATGTTCATAAGAAAATCAAGACTAAAAATCAAGAGAAGTAATCGGTTAGATGATGGCAAATCTTAAAAACCAGAACTTAAAAAACTTAGTTGAGGCAAACGGTAAAAAGAAAATAATAATTACAGATTCAAGGAAACTAGATAACTTGAAGGGGAAGCAAAAGACATGCAAAAGAATGTATTAGAACACAAAAAAAGAAGTGAACAACTTGTAATTGCTTTATCATGCATGAATTTTCTAACAAAGAGAGGAGCACAAAATTATTCAAAGATTACAAATGATCTGGAATCAATTGACCAAACTTAGAAAGGGAAAGAAAATATCTTATGAATAATTGTCTTAGAATATGATTTTTTGATTACAAAAATGAATCAGATTGTAATCCTAATAGATCACTCAATCAGATGCAAGACATATAAATCAATTCACAACGTCTCTTTTCTTTTCTCCTTTTGTTTTGTTTTTTGTTTTGTTTGTTTTTTAATGTGATTATCTTCTTCTTCTTCTTTTTAGAACGAAACTGATTCCAAGTGAAAAGAATGATCTGAGCTTTAAAAGATAACAATAAAAGACTTTCAATGAATCTGCAACTAAACGTTGGTGAAAGATTGAACTAAAATTGTAAATCACAAGGACTCTAACAAAGGACAGAGGAAACAAATACCAAACAATGATAACGAAAGGATAAAAACTTGATTTCTACAAACCTAAGGCTCTGATACCAAATGATACAAACCATTAGGCGACCTGCCCTAGGAACTTTTGATCCATTTGTTATGCATGCCCAGAATCCTAAAAAACAAGTTGAACAATTAGATTAGAACCTTAAGGAAGCTAAATCCTCAAAACCCCAATCTTAAGACACCACAAAGGTTGATCACTCCCTTGATAAGTCAGATTTGTATTCCACCAACACAAAAGAACAAGCAAAGCTTGCTGGAAAATAACTCAATTTTTATTGATAGTGATGATGATCTCGTAATACATTAGATGGCCCTTTAAATAGGCATCATAATATCCTAATCCTAGAAGAAAAGGGTTTTCTTACCTAAGTAGGTATATTCCTAATTCATACCTAAGTAGGAAAGACCTAAATAAGAAAAGGAATCTTTAATTTGAGGATACAAATTAGTCTTGAATGTGGATTTCTCCTAAATTAATGAAACAATATGATTTATCAAGATATGAATGAAATTATTAAGGAACAAGTCTTAATAAGGCTTTATTCACTCAAAAACGTAAATTTGGGCTTAATTAAACCAACATAACTAGCCCACTTGTTGATTACATTTTAATTATGCAGATTGGGCTTCTTTCAAACGCATGCGTGATGATCAACCTTGTATTTGGATTTCTTGGTTCACCATGTCCTAAGTCTTGTCCAACATCTTCTACATGAAGATAAGTAATTAATCTTGGTAATGCCTCAGTACCTTCAATAATAACCTCCTTTTCTTGCATCTCCATGATTAATCCTTGCAAAGCTTCTTTCATTTATTTTGTTCTTGCTCTAGTCATTGGATCTCCAATTCCTTGCAATGGGTCTTGGGAAAATTTGCTAATATTATCTAGAGCCATTCAATCAATATCTTGATCCCCATCACCATGATTAGTAATGATCACAGTGCTGAAGAAAGTCAATGCTAAATGTACACATAAAAAGGAAAAATGTTAAGCATTATTTGAAGGGTTGGTTAGCTTTAAGAGACATAGGGACAAGCTTTACACCATGCATTTTCAACTAATGATATTACTCATGGCACAATTAGAAACTAGACAGGATAGCTGCAATTACAATTGAGGCAAGGAGTTGTTATGTATATTCTTAGAGAGAATGGAGGAGAAACGAACACAAAGAGGAAGAAGGAAGTGGGAAACAGAAAGCAAATGAAATAGGTACCAGAAAGAAGAATTAATAGCACATTATTGACAATGACAGAACAATTAATAGCGCACTATTGACAATATCGAAACAGAAAGGACCCAACAACTGAGCAGGGTAGGTGGCAGTGCATGAAGAGCATGAAGATGACTAATATTGGCGGATGGAATGGTGGGTCAAAACTATTAGTATTAAAATTTTCTTATCTGTGGATAAAGACCAAGACACATTACTCGCAGTCACAGACAGCCTGTTGGAGATTCCCTCCCAACAAACCTTTAATCATTTGCAGACATTCATGGCATTGACACACGTGTGATTTGCTGTTACTTATTTTACTCCAATCAACACTCCCCAACCCCAAAGAGAAAAATCTTGGCTTATTTAAGGAGCAGCCAAAGCCAAACCAAAGGAGAATCAATCTTTTATCTTACAACCACCAAAACGACTCTTTGGTAATGAGCAAACATAGTTGGCACGAATGCTTCGAGATTCCAAAGGCTTCCTTCCGTCACTTTTTACCGACACATTACCAACTAAACATTACATAATTAGACCTTTGTGAGAACTAAACAAAATTGTAGAAGGTAGAAGTTAGTTGTTACATATCGCTGCCAACCAAAGCTCGCTCCCTACTGCTATGCTAAACCTCTAATTCTCTTACGTACAGACACAACAACTATATAGCAATATGTTTTTGAACCAAGGTGACACATATATGCTGTTACATTCGGTGGATGCATGAATTGAATGCGCGTCTTTGTCAGCTTATTTGACTTGGTTACAAATCCACAACACGCCAAGAGTTCTAGGTATTGGAGAATGTTTAATTAGGTCCCCTTCAAATATTTATTTGATGTCAAATTCTAAAAGAAAGACCAATGCCTGTGATTTCGGAAACTGTGTAGTGTACAGATTGTGGTCCAACAAGAAAAGATATGAAGTTCATATCTTTTATGAACCCAAACTGGATAGAAGCAACGAATCGAATGAGGACCGCTGCAATTTAGTAGCAGCAGTACTTGGCTTCCAAGCCAATAATGTCATGTCCCAGAAAATCATACTGTATGGACCACTACAGGCGCCAGCTAATAGATGTAACAAGTAATAGCAGTCAATGTGTTGGCCAAGTAAATGACAGTAGGGGCCAAGTATCAAATTCACAAGGGCAAAAAGGGAAAGAGAATGTCAATCTCCATAAACTTGGTAAGCTACTTGTTAACAATGACATACAATTAAGTGCTTCAATGACCACCGATATTTTATGGTAATATGTCATATAGGCACAGATCTACACCCTCAGATCAGACATTATTACAGAGATGATGACTTTCCACTAAAAGCTAGCCCCATTTCAATTGTGTACGCATGATAAAGTAACTCTCGAGGAATTAACTGTCAGTAGCCAAACAACATACCTACCAAGCAAGACTAAGTGCCGCACTTATTAGAAAATCATGATCCTAAAGGAACTTTATCAGACCATATATACCGTATCTTCAGATCGATTATGGTAGTATGCTCGGAACCAGGGGTATTTCTATAGATCTTGTGTGGCTACGAAGCATCATAATATAGGTTTTCCTTGTCTTGAAAAATGAAAATAGAGATATTCGTTAACAAGAACACTGTCCCTGCTTGTATATAATCTTGGAGCAAAAATTTCAGACTGGTATACCTATATAGGAAGATTGGATAAATATCTTTTCTGAAAGAACTATATGTTGTAAGCTGCTGTTTCCATTATTTGACCATGCAACCACTACCATCTCCTCCCAAATGGTTGGCACTCCCAACATCTGTTACGTGCCTATTTTTAATAGTTTTGAAAAAAAAGTCTTAGTCTTTGAATAAGTCCACTAGATGATTCTGTTGTGATTTATTAGCTGCTTTAGAATAGCTTAGTTAGTTTCCTTGTAAATAGCTATTCTGTTATGCTTTGCTGCTATAAAAGCAAATGAATAAAATAAGTCCAGTGATCAACTAAAACAATTAAACGTTTTCCGACGTTGAGGCCTTGGTTTCCTCTATTTAACCAGTTCTTATTTATTATTTCCTCATCAATCAGTATAGGTTCCAAAGCCAAAAAGCAGTTCGTACCAACATCATAGCTACCATGTACCACAATATAAACATAAAGGTTTCTATCTCTTCCGACATTTTCTTCAAGTAATCGGCAGCATTTTCTTGATCACCGTGTAAATGCTAGGAGTCTAAGAAAATAAATGTCGTGTCTGCAGTCTCAAAATTACAGAAAAAGAAGAAAAACTATAAAGTCCATAAATTTTGATACATACTTTCAAAAGACCTCGTTCTATTGCATTCTACTTTGTCTTTTCCTTTTTCTTTTCCAACTATTGGCATCAGAGCAGTTTTCAATTGAGATTTTGATCATAGATGTTTGTCATGTTTATCTGTTAAACAATAATCCTACTCTGGTATTCATCCTCGTATATGCTTAAACATGCCTGCTATTCAGTATACAGAAATTCTGTTCCACCAGAACCATACATTACTGACATATGATAGGTATTGTTCCTCGTCTTCCCTAACTGGAAAATGAAAGCCGTACATTAATGAGAGTTCATCTATTAGTCCGTAAAACATGTAGATTCTTACCCATGTATTGCTATGGGACTAGCAGTAAGGGTCCAAAGTCAGACCCTAGATCTATGACGAAGTCAGACTCACCCATATGAGTTGACTCGTAAGGATGTCAGGCTTTGGAAAACAGAAAGCTTTGGAAACGCAGTGCGTGCGTGCACCAGATAAATAAAGAACAAGATGAATACGGAAGTAAACCAATGTATATTGGACAGAAGTAAACCCAATGTTGGCGGGAGTTAGATTAGGGATTAGTTGACCGTTATATCAGAGTTGGGCCTAACTGAATCGTCCACAATAGATCGACGTGCATGATGTAGAAGTCCATATAGTTGTTTAATATTGGACGCACAATATTCTCATAACTAATAATTAAATAAAATAGAAAGTCCATTAATTATAATTACACCAAAAAAAGGAGGTAATCAAGTAATTTCCTCATTTGAAAGCCGGAATTCATTTCAAGAAAATACCATTGACAATGAGGAGAACAACTATTGAATATAACCAATTGTGTGTGTAATACATAATAGGAGTCTTAGTTACATATTCCGAATCAAACGTGAAAGGAAAATAATAAAGAAATGCGAAAATATTTAATTTCGATTCCATAACTTTCTAACGAGCTTTCTGAGGCTGAAACGGGCACGAATTTGTGGTACCTTCATGGAAGTCCCTTATTAAGACGTGGTTAACGTCTTTCTGTAGTTTTGTTAACACGTGAATCTTTGAATGAGTCAGATTAGCTTTACATTCATGAATTACTTCAGTAATTACAGGAGACCTTAACCTATATATATAGCTTCCATATCGGGCCTCTCATCACAAGCTCAACATAGGTCCGGTCCATACTAACTTGGGGTCTATTTTTCTCATTAGACTTCAACCCACTAACCCATATCCTTTATTGAGTCACTTTATTATCTTTATCTAGATCAAATTTACGTAACTTAATCGATAAATTAGTAAAAAACCAAAAAATATGCAATTAATCCACTTTATAGGAAAATATCTAACATTCCCCTTTTGACAATAATCAATTGTGATAACTGACACAAGTATAAAACCAGTTTAAAATTACGGTTAAGCCACATTACTGTATTAGTCGACCAAGTTGGAAAAAACCATTTGATCCAAAGATAATGAAAGTTTATTATTCCATCCTTTAAGGCTTTCAATACCAGAAAATATCAAATATATGTACATGTGTGACATAGATTCAGTACAATCACGCATATCTAATACCTTACTAATATGAATGAGAAAATGGAGTGTGAAAAACGAAGATGATACCTGTATGATCTGAAATGTATCATCTTTTTGTTTGTAGGTCTTAATCTCTTTGAACTTTATGCTAAAGTATATATGTGAAACTGCACCTGAAAAATTTGTTTTCTCTCATTGAATGCTAAACTACATTGGAGAAAACCTTTATTTTCTCGCACTAAATACTAAACTGCATTAAAAAAAACTTTATGTTCTCTTGTTGAATGCTCAAGAGCATTAGAGAACCTTTGTTTTCTCTCACTAAATGCTAAACTTCATCAGAGAAAACCTTTACGAGATTAAACACTTATATATACTTATTAAACTATGTGTCTTAATGACATAAGCCTAAGGTCAATTTATGTGTATGTCCAACGACCTTTATTATGCTTCAAATCGACACAAATTTTAAGACTTTTACTTGTATTATGACAACATATAATAATAACACGTATGACTGAGGAAAAGATGATCATCCTTATTAATGAACAACCATACTATTATAATACATGAAGAATACATATAAGGAGCAAATTTAATGATTCCTAACTAATATTATGTAAGTACTTCAATATACCCATTCTGTGTAGATGTCTCTAAAAAACAAATGGGCGAAGTCCTTTAGTTAAATAATCAGTTAGCATCTCCTTGGTCTTCAAATGCTCAACCTTAATGTTACCTTTATGTGTTAACTTCTTTATGATCAAATACTTGACCTTCAAATGCTTAGACCCTATGATACACTTATTGTTGATACTGAACAATACAACAAAAAGATTATAACAACATAACCGGATGGGTCTAGCCAATAAATCAACCATAGATAACTCAGAAATCAAGTTTCTGAGACATAATACCTGCGTAACAAACCCATAACATGCAACAAATTTTGCATGCATAGTTGAGGAAGTCAATAGTGTCTGCTTGACACTTTTCCATGATATTGCACCATTCGCTAACATGAAAATGTAATCGGAAATGGATTTTGTTGTTGTCCACATAGGAAAATCTAAATCTGTATACCCTATATATGAGGGCTAGATTGTTGACCATCCTTGTATGTCAACATATAATCCTTTGTTCCTTGAAGATATCTCAACACCTGTTTAACTGCATTCTAGTGGTTTATTATTGGGTTAGCCAAATATCTACCCAACATTCTAATAGTAAATGTAATATCTGGTCTACTGCACACTTGGGCAAACATAGCCTGCCAACCTCACTAGAATAAGGGACATTGTTTTTGACCTCCCTCTTTACCTCATTCTTTGGACACTGTACCAAAGATATTATCTCACCATAAGAGATAGGTGCTACAATAGGTTTACAATTAGCCATATTAAACCTATGCAATACTCGCTCAATGTATACACTCTGTAAGAGACCTAAAGAGTGTCAAAATCTATCTTAGTGGATCTGAATACCTAAGACAAAAGATGATTCACCAAGGTATTTCATGTCAAAATGTTTGGCCAAAAGTTGCTTCACCTTATGCAATATGGTTAAGTCATTTGATGCAAGAAATATATCATCTACATATAGCAATAGAAAGATAACTTTGCTCCCCTTTACCTTGTAGTACAAGTATCTTTTAACTTAATTTTCTATAAAGCTTAAAGAGGTTATAACCTCATTAAACATAGGGTTCCATTTTCTAGAAGCTTGTTTCAAACCGTATGTAGATTTTCTCAATTTACAATCCTTATCAGTCTTTTCTTGATCCTAAAATCCTTCAAGTTGTTTTATATAGACTTCTTCACAAAGGTCACCATTTAGGAAAACAGTTTTGACATCTATCTGATGTAGCTCTATATTATAATGAGCTACTATTGCCATGATCACTCTGAATGCATCTTTAGAGGATACGAGAGAAAAGGTAATATTAAAGTCAACCCTCTCTCTTTGAAAGAACCCTATGGCAACTAACCAAGCCTTAAACTGCTCAACTTTACCCTGAGTGCCCTTCTTAGTCTTAAATAGCCATCTACAACTGATGGGTTTGCAATGTTGAGGAAAATTAACTAGCTCCCCTAGCTTGTTGTGCTTCATGGATTGCATCTCGTCATTCATTGCATCTTACCACAAATCTGCATAGGCTTTAGAAACAACTTCTAAAATAGTAAATGAATTTGCGACATGTCCTATGTCATACTCTTTTTCTCCCAAATAGACTATGTAATTAGATGGAATAGCAGGTCGTCTCACTCTAAGGGATCTTCGCAATTGCATTGGATCTTGTACCTTAGGAACCTTTGTCTGTACAGGTATAGGTTCTTGTACTTGTACTTGTATGGAACTAAGACGCAGATCCACTAGACTTGACTGTATAAATGACGACTATGAAATACATATATTATCCATCCTGCTGCCATCTAAAGGGTGAGATAGACCATCCTCATCACACACATCATATTCAAGAAATTTAGTTGTTTACGATTCCACAATTCTAGAACCTCCCTCTCTATAGTATAATCTGTAGCCTTTAGGGTGGTCAAAATATACAAATAAATAGTAATAAGTAAAACAAGCATGCAATTTACTTTCATATGGATTGTATAAGTGTACCTCAATAGGGTAGTCCCATACACGAATGTGTGCAAGGCTAGGCTTCTACCCTTTCTAGATCTCAAAAGATGTCTTCGACACCGACTTGTTCAGGACTCTGTTAAGAATTTACAATGTCATCTTGATAGCTTCACCCTAAAAATAATCAATTAGGTTAGTCTTACTCTGTATTGACCTTATAATATCCTTTAGGGTGCGATTTTGCCTTTCAACCACACCATTTTGTTCAAGACTACCTGACATAGTGAATTGAGTCACTATTCCACATATCTGGCAAACAGTTTCTAATCTTGAAACCCCATGTTTACCATATTACTCTCCTTCATGATTTGATCCGACAATCTTGACAGATTTGCTAGTTGGTTCTCAATGTTATCCTTAAAGATCTTGAATTTATCAAGAACTTCAAAGTTTTCCTTAAACAAGAACACATAACCATAATAATAATAATCATAAAAATTCAAAAAATTTATAGAATTGCATAAAGTAATTATACAAGCTCCACTAATATCTGTATGAATGAGATTTAATAAGTCAGATGCTCTAGTTGACCCCTTTTTCTTTATTTGGTCAACTTGCCTTTGCAATAGTCTGTTAAGTCAAAATGACTTTATGATTAATACTTTTGATGATAAACAAAAAGCAGACAAATGAAAAGCAGACGCAAAGTAAAAAGCAGACGAAAGCTATTTGAAAAGCAGACGCAAAGAAAAATAAGACGGAAGCAAAAGCAAACGAAAGCTATTTGAAAAACAGACGGAAGCAAAAGAAGACGGAAGCAAAAGCAGACGAAAGCTATTTGAAAAATAGACGGAAGCAAAAGAAGACAGAAGCAAAAGCAGACGAAAGCTATTTGAAAAACAGACGGAAGCAAAAGTAGACGGAAGCAAAAGCAAACGAAAGCTATTTGAAAAACAGACTGAAGCATCAGTCTGAGTTAGTTACAGAACTCAACTGAACAACCGTTTCTTTAAAGAATCAAGAAGCAGTTGAAGACGAAGGCTATAAATACTAGTCGTGTCAAAGAGATCAGAGACTTTTGTCAGAGCGAGATTAAAAGCTTAGTAATATTTGAGAAATTTTGAGCGAACAATTAGAGCTATCATTTCTGTAACAAGCTCGAAACACTTTTCAGTTTGAAAGTGATACAGATAGCCTGAAGAGGCTAAGAGTGAAAGAATACTGATTGTATAGAGACCTGAAGAGGCTCAGAGAAAAAGAATACTTGTAAAGTTTTGAGAGATAGTG
>JANZXV010000003.1:13689106-13702186 GCA_027576455.1 Erythroxylum roigii
TTAAGGATATTTTTGTCCAACAAGTCCTCATTTTTATTCCCAATCTACTCGGAATAGATAAAGATAGGGGGAGGACAAGTTTATTTATTATCTAAACTCAAGGAATAAGTAAACCCTTGGATTATATATTCTGTTTATTTTCTTCAACCAAACAAGGGAATAACTTATTACCAAGAATAGAACAGGAATGAAATGATGATTTCAGTCAACCAAACACCCCATTAGGGTTTAGGATTTAGGATTCTGGGGTATATGATTTAAGATTTAGGATTTAGGCTTTTGGATTTAGTATTTATCAAGATCATACATAATCCTAACACAAAGGAATTCTAATATTCCAAAATAAGCATTTTTGTTGGATCCTAAAATTGTTCTAAATTACTTATTATTTGTTTATTTATTTATTTATGTTTGTTTGTTTAACTATTTATTTTTAGAATTGGGTCATTAATTTAGTGGGCCTAAGTAGAAATTAGAATTTTGAATGGGCATGTTAGAATTAAAATAGAGTATGGTTAAGGTATTGGATTTAAATGGCCTAAGGAGTAAGAAGACTTACATTAAATGAAGGGGGTATTTTTAGAAGGGCCAACAAAGAAGACGGGGCAAAATAGGAAGAATAAGACTAAATGTTGTCTTAAAATTAAGAAAGAAGAAGGAGAGGATCATGAGAAGCTAAGAGAAGAGAGAAAAAACGTAGAGAAAGAAGAGAAGAAGAAGAAGAAAATTGTGGGAGAAGCTAGGAGAGAAAGAAAAATCGTGGAGGAAGAAGAGAAATTAAGCTTGCTAAGGAGAGTTAATCATCTTTTCTTCTTGCTTTATTAGAGAAATGGGTTGTGTTGAAAATGAAGGAGTTAGAGAGAGAAAGGGGTTTTGTGTAGAGAATGAAGGGTTTGTGTTGGAAGATGATTTAAGAGAACCCATTGATTCCTAGGGTTTCTAAACTAGGTCTTAGGTTTTCTAACCTAGATGGACTATGGGTAGGTTAGGTTTGAGCTTGATTTGTGTTGATTGCATTTTTGTGATTATGGAAGTTTTAGGGGATTTCCATTTGAGTTTGGATTTTCAAGCGAAATAAGGTGGGTAATTTATTTATAGTTATTACGTGATTGGACAAATTTTTGCCTATGTGTGTGTATGTTGATTGCTTAAAATGGATTTGCTTGAAATTGAATTATTGTGACTTGATTAGAAATGCTTGATGCATTGTGATTATGTTATACCTTGAAAGAGGTTATAACATTTTAAATTAAATGAAAAGAAGAAAAAGCATGAAAGTATAAGCATATGATTGAATTGAGCATAAATTTGCATGTGATTGGGCAAGAGAGGAACCCATTTCATTAGTCACGTGCACGTTGACCTATAGCCTTCTCCCGACTGTCCGCTTGAGACCACAAGATCTTGAGAATTTGGACTCGTTTTGTTCACGGAGTAAACTTCGGTTTCTTCGTTTCGTTTCACAAAACTCTCAAGCCATTTATTTGTGCATTGCATCTTTGAATTGTCAAGTATGGTGTATAATTGAGTGTTATGTTTAATGGCTAAAGTCTATGTTGTGTGTTATGAGTTTGAGCTAAATTGATTAATGATTGAATTGCTAGAATAGATTGAGAATGCTTGAATTGTTGGATATATATATGAATTTGTGATTAATTACCGATAGCTATAAATAAATTAGCCACTGAGCTGTGTAGCTCAACCCATCATTTTTCCTCCTCAAGTGCAGATCGAGAAGATCGGTGATCCTTGCAAGGCATTTGGACAAACTCCAAGATAGTTAACTTTTGTACTAAGTTAGTGACTGTTGGATAGCTTTATAAGCACATCAAACATTGAGCATCCATTTGTATTTGTATTAAGCTATTGATGTGTATGTTGATATGTAATTAAAGCTAGGCTCAAATTGTGTTTGGATTTGTTAAAGAGATATGATGGCTTTTTGTATGGGACTTTCTAAGTCTTTGCATTGCATTTTCAATCTTTTCATAGGTGTAGAAATTGTGTTTTGACTTCCAAGGAATATGGAATAATCTAGGCTAAATTAAACAAAGTTGTCTTCTAGAAAGTTGTAGTTTATCGTTTTAGCTTTCCAACGGTATAAAGTATATGATTTTTGGATATCGAAGTTGAGAGTTACGACCATTACAAGTTAGGATGTTGCAGAGGATGTATATACGGAACAACTATAGTAAATGAAGTGATTTAGAACTTTTGATGATGTGAGGAAGACCCCGTAGCAATCCCTTCATCTAATTCATCTTAGACTAATCCCCTTCATCTGAGACTGAGTCCCTTCGTCTGATTCATCTTAGACTGAACCACTTCGTCTGATTCATCTTAGACAGAATCCCTTCGTCTAAGACTAAGTCCCTTCGTATGATTCTTCTTAGACTGAGTCCCTTCGTTTGAGACTGAGTCCCTTCATCTGAGATTGAGTCCCTTTGTCTGATTTGTCTTAGACTGAATTCTTTTGTCTGATTCATCTTAGACTAAATCACTTCATCTGATCCATCTACGCTTTTAGAAATTTGAGATTTCTGTAGATGGCAAAATCTCTCTTCAAGGTCTTCACAAAAGTTGTAGATCTCGAAGTTCTCTTCAAAACCGTTCAAGGATGACCTTAATCTGATATCTCTAGTGAAAGTAATGCCAAATTTCCCGAAATAGGTACAATGTGATTAAGGGCAAAATCATGTTTGATTCTTTTGGCCATAACTTCTCCGTCTGACCTCCAAATGACTTGATTTATGAAGCAATAGTTTCCTAACACATTTCTATATCTCTCTATAAGAATTTATAGCTTTTGGTATTGATTTGAAAAAGACTGATTGAATTAAAATAAGGGTAACAGTTGAAGAAACGAGTTTACTCACGTCTTATGACTCCGAATGTTGGGCTCCGGAAGTAAGGTCCAACATTGCTCAACAGATCTTCTTTAGTTAGCTTGGTGACATGAAGGGAAGGAAAATAGTGCATTGATTAACTCTTATGCATTTGGTCCTATGTTTTGTTGGATCAGGCCATTCTTTTGGACACAGTGCTAAAGTTGTGATGGTGACTTTTTGCTTCTTTCGATTTTAGCTTAGTTTAAGTATAGGTGGCAACTACCATCTTTTCCTAACCATTGTGTCTAAATATGCTAATAAGAAGACTCGGCGTGCTTTCATTGCAGCAATCTCTCTTATGTATGGGTTTGGAATTTTAACAGGTGGTGTATATGCTATAATTGTATCAGCTATTGGTTTATTCACTACAACTAATCAGTTTGGTTGTAGTTTAGTGACAATTATTTAAAGTCATTCTTTATCTTGTACGTGTTTATATGTATATGACAAAGTCCATAGGAAAAATTATACATTGCAAATGAAATTATAATGAGATTATAATTATGATATTCATATTGCATTTATGTATTATCCCTAAATTGTTCCTAGTCATTGTTCTATTAAGGATAAACATTAATAGAATGTATAAAGTCTATAACGCATTATATTTTTTCTTTCAAAGGAAGTAGTCTACCTCATAGGCTAAAGCATGGAGATACTTAAACAAACGTGTGGATGCTTGTTAGAGAACAAGTTCATTGAACTAACCCTACATAAGAAATCCATTTGGAACTTACTTTTATATCAATGGAATTCTCATTATGATGATTGCATAAGTGTTCCTTGACCTAAGGTCTCCAAAGTTATCTTGTATAAGGATTACTATGTTTTGATACCACCTATGAACTATTTAATCATGGGTCGTTCAGTCGGTAGTCAATGGATTTATCAAGATAGGATTCATCATTGATATGTGCTTAATTATTGATATTTTTAATTATTTGCACTTAGCGATTAATTCATATTTAAATTGATTAAAGTGAGTTAAAAATACCCTATTTAGGACATTTTCGGAAGATCAGTACTCGTTTGTCTTCATGGAGTGGACAAAGAAAATTAAAAGACGGAAATTGGAAGATAAAGAAGAGAGTAGCATTTTAATTGGAAAAATCAGCAACAAAGGAGAGCAAATTAAATTTACTCAACGGCACAAGCACAAGGAAAGGCGTCGTTTTAAAGCACGCAAATGAGGAGCAAATTAAAGGACCAGGGACACAAAAAGGAGAGACATTTGAATTGTCTAATTAATGAGTAACAACGCAACATAGGGAGCGGCAGATTAAATGAAAGACATAAACTAAATGGAGAGGACAGCTGTGGAGTGTTTTGAGGTTGGACGCAAGTCATGCAAGGTAACAAGGGAATCAACATGAAACAGAAAATTAAAGGACAAGCATCAATTAATCAGGGGGCTACACGCATACAGGAGATTAAAGGGGGTTTTGACTCACAAAATGAAATAAGAGAGAGCGCACAGGAGATTAAATCAATTAGCTAGAAATAACAGCAAAGGCTGGCGTTGATGTGAGGAGCCAGGGAAGGCTTGCGGCTGGAGCTTGAGGCTTGGGCTGGTGTGCGGCTTTGTAAAGATAGAAGCAGTGAAAGGAGCGCAACACGGAGTTGCATAGTAGAGCATCTACGGAAATGACGCTGGGGTTTGAGAGCACAATGTTTTTACAAAGTTGACGCAACCCAAGAGAGAGCTACAGTAAGGTGAAGAGTAGGCAGTGAAGATTGGGCCGAAACAAAGCAATAGTTGATTGGGGATTTTTGGCTAGGAGGAAGATGAGGGCTGAAATAGTTTTTCAGAAAATACCTATAATGGGAAAACTCGGGTTAATTTTTAACCCACGATTAATAGTTACTAGGAGAGGTTAAAGAATAACAAATTAATAAAATATGCTTAATTAGGGTTTAGGCCGAGATTGAATCGAAAAATCGGGTCCCTACCAAATTTCCTGTTTTTATTATTTTTGCATGTTTTCTTTAATTAGTTTTTATTAGTTGGTTTTATTTTATTTTCTTCTTCCAAAAAAATCAAAAACCTCCTTTTTCGTAAACACCTATTAATTTCATTTCTTAGACTTTACACGCACTCTCTGTGGGAATGACCTAGACTCACCACTCTATAGTAGTAGTCTAGTAATTTTAATTTTGATTAGCATTACGACGCGCGGTCAGACTTCAATGAATTTTTAATCTCCATAATTGTGACAGGTTGAACGAGATAATTAGCCTCTTGAGAGGACAAACCATCTTGTAAAACTTGCTAAAGAAGATATACTGAAGAGTGTGCTTCTAAGGTTTTGTTCATGAATTCATAAAAAATAATTGAGAGCCCCTTGCAGTAGCTCATCCTGTGAATTTAGTTGCACATCATCTAATTCAAGAGAGACAATTTTATTGACAGCTTTCCTTTCAATGATTGATTTATGAAACACTGATGTATTTCTGTCTCCATATTTTATCTAGTAGAGTCGATATAGAGAATAGTCAAACCATAAAACTTTATAGTAGTTATGAATAGCTACCTTTTCCTTTTCCAACAAAAGAGAAGAGTTAGGATTGGTATAGATTTGTTGTTGAATGCTCTCTAGATTGCCCTTCGCAATATTAAATAGATGATGTGTGTTGCCTATATTACTCCTGAACAATAACTTCATTTCTAGCTTCATCAACTTTAATTTCATGAAAATGATAAATTTCTTGGTCACTCAAAATCTTACCCTCAAGGGTTTCCATAAAACATCATTAAAATCTACTAGCTCACACAAAAAGTTGTTGAATCAGAAAGGCCTATTTAAAGAAATCTCGCCAACCTGAGTAATAATAGGAGAGTGATCCGAAAGGATATTAGTAAGATAAGTAGAATAACAGTTGGGTTACCTCACCATCCTTTGAATGTGAGATAAGCTTTTATCAAGCTTTTTTCTGAATGAAATTCATTTCATGCTGCCTATTGCTCTATATGAACTAATTACCACTGACAGCGCTTGTCACATATACTGCAAAATTTATCTGACTCTGCATACTAAAATTTGTAGTTAGGGTGAGTCTGGATAGAATCCATAGGGAATGTTTAGTTAATTTCTGTAATTAGAGTTAATTGAAGAAAGGAAAATATAAAGGGGGTTTGGATTTTTAGCAATTTAGAAATTAAAGTAAAAGTAAACTATCAAAGACAAATTAAAACAAGCAATCAAAAATTATTAAACTGTTGAATATATGTAAGGTCCGGTTTTAGGTTCAATCTCAACCTAAACACGATTAAGCATTTTTCATCATCCTAACATCTTTACAACTCTCTTCGGATTATCGATTTGACACTAATAGAATACTCTCTTAATTGCGTTTTTCCCTTAGGTTTTGTTTAATCAAGAAATGATCATTATTAAAACATAACTATCGAATAACCTAGGATACGATCTCTAGGTTTAATTTGGCAGCCGCATTACAAATTAGAAAATGATCAATATAAGCCGTAACCTCACATGTTCGGGTTATCTAACCTACTTTATGTTGTTCCTAACGATATTGGATGATTAGATGCTACTCACAAACATCAAAAGTAACGATTATGGATTATATTCAATGTTTTAGCAATGGGTTCAAAGTAAAGCAATCAAAATAACATATTAAGATCATTCATCCCAAAACCCAATCAAGTCAACACCAACAATACAACAATCCGAAAAGAAATTACAACCTTAAAATGATAAAAACAGCTTAACTGTGACTTGGTGTCGATATTCCTGTTGAGCCGGCATTAGGAAGCTAGCCATTCATCACCATTTTTAAGCTCCAAGTGTGAGCCATTTCCTCCATGCTTTGGTGGTGAGAAAACGAAGAAGGAAAATCTAACGCCTCTACCTCTATTCTATTTCACGTTACACTGCTCTCCCTTCGATTTGATTTTTGTGATTTAGTTTATGGTCCACGACTATTGTTCACTTTCGTCTCGTTACTGTGCATGTCATACTTTATAAACGCACCCTTAAACACAGACGATGTCTGCGTTTTGCATTGCTCCTCCTTATTCTATGTTTTGATGCTCCTTGGATACTGTTGTGCATCTGCGTTTCATGTAGCGTGGACTGCATTTTGTCACACTTTGCAGGTAGTTTTATTCTTCCACCTACTGCATGCATATTTTTCTTGTCCACCTTCCATCATCCTTTGCCTTATACATGGATCTTCGGTTTATGCGTGAATTATGATGCCATTAAATTCACGTACACCATCATCTTGATTTCTTGTCTTTAGTGGCTCCAATATTTCTCATTCTTACTTCATGAAGATAAGTGAATATTAATCTTTGCAAAATGACCCAAATATCGAGCTTTCAACTCACTTTAACGTCTTTACTTCTGAATTGTGCCTAAAATCGCATATGAGTCAAAGTGAGTATCTTGAGCAATTCTAAAACATATCAAATGAATCAAAATTGAAACACATATCAAGTGCCCCCATACTTACCCTTTGATCATCCTTGGGCAAATCATCAAAACCAAAATCACAAACCAAAACGTTTATTCATTTTCCATGTTTCCTAAGAATAGATCGCCATAAGTAAAGATGAATGACTTTCAAAACCTAATCAAAACTCAACATTCAAAGCTTCTACTCATCTTCAATCAATATTCACTACCCTTATAAACTGAGTAATCTAGAGGTAGACTTGGGAAAAAGGTGTTTAAACAAGATATTTCCATGGGTACACTCAAACACCATTCACAATCACAACAATCCATTACATATCATTTCATTTCTTGACCACTAAAAGTCACGTGCATAATCATGAATCAAAGGACTTTTCTAGGGTTGTAATGTAGGCAAAGGTAAGGTGGGATGTATTTTGGTTAATGTAGCATAAAAATCCATCAAGCTAGTGAAACAAAAGTAATACTTAATGAGATATCAAATGCACAATTTAACATTCATTCAATACTGGGTACCGTCAATTATGATGAATGTAACAATTATGTTTCACAACTCAATTCAACTCTCACACCTTAATCCACGTGAACATAACACAAAAAATGTTCCATCCAAAACCACATCCGCCTCATATGCAATATATTCAAACACCCAATCAATACAACTTAAGGAGGATAAACTATTAACAACTTTTCACAATAATGGTATTTCCTCCTTGATACTTTTATTCAAACTCACTTTTTTTTCTTCTTTCTTTTTTTTAAAAGTAGAAGTGATAGAAGCTACATGAACATAGTATTCATAACATGGAATTTTAGCAAATATAACCAACCCACATATATGCAGACCCTCACACTTAGGCTTTTATACAATCACATTCATCAAGAATTAACAAATGCTCCACTAGCTTTAAGACATAGGTAGGGCATTGATTTGGGGATGGTAAGTGTAGAAACTTTATGTGTGATGTGTGATATTTTCTGAACATTGCTTCCATCACCCTATTGTAGAAGTGGGTTCCTCTATCACTAATGATGGCTTTCGGTATCCCAAACCTAGAAAGAATGTTAGCCTTAACAAAATCTACAACAACCCTTGTATCGTTAGTCCTAGTGGCTTTGGCTTCCACCCACTTAGAAACATAATCAACCGCAAGCAATATATAAGTACATCCAAAAGATGGAGGGAAAAGTCCCATAAAATCAATATCCCAAATGTCCACATTTTCACAGAAAAGCAAAGGAGTTTGTGACAATTGATCCTTACAGGATAGTTTACCTAACCGTTGGCATCTATCACAGGATTTGTTGAAGGTATATGCATCTCTGAACAATGTTGGCCAATAGAAGCCGATCTCTAGAACTTTACGATCTTTCCTGTTCACTCCTAAATGTCCTTCGCAAGCTTATGAATGGCAGAAGGCTAAAATTGATGATGATTCATTTTTCGGTACACACCTCCTAATAACTTGATCTACACAGTGCCTCCAAAGATACAAGTCAATTCATATGTAATACTTCGCTTCACTCCATAGCTTATCCCTCTGAGCCTTTGACAAACCAACAGGTAATTCTTTAGTAACTAAAAAATTGACAATGTCTGCATACCATAGTGGTGTCGCATTGGCAAAAAATAATTGCTCATCCGGAAAGTTTTCTCGTAGAGGGATATCATCTTCTTCCTTTATCAAACGACTGAAATAGTTTGCCACCACATTTTCTCCCCCCTTTTATCTCTGATCTCTAAGTCGAATTCTTAAAGGAGGAGAATCTAGCCTCGGTTTTGCTTCTTTCTTTATGAGCAAGTATTATAAAGCTACATGATCAAAATAAACAATTACTTTAGCACCAAGCCAATACGTTCGAAAAGTTTCCAAATTAAAAACCACAGATAACAGTTCTTTTTCAGCAGTGGAATAATTCAATTAAGCTGGGTTTAGAGTCTTTGAAGCATAGTAGATGCTATGCAAAGCTTTTCCCACTCATTGTCCTAGAACTGCCCCCGTTGCATAATTGCTCGCATTACACATGATCTCGAAGGGGAGGTTACAATCTAGCGGTTGAATCACTGGTGGGGATATTAGAAGCTCCTTAAGTTTGTTGAATGATTCCTTGCACTTCTCATCAAACTCAAAGAAGACATCTTGTTAAAGAAGCTTGCATAATGGTGCATCTATCTTTGAAAAGTCCTTAATGAACCTTCGATAAAAAACCTGCATGCCCAAGAGAAGAATGTACTTCCCTCACAGTATAGGGGTAAGGTAAAGAAGAAATAAGATCAACTTTGGACTTATCTACTTCAATACCCTTAGTAGATATCACATGGCCTAAAACTATACCTTGATCCACTATAAAATGACATTTTTTCGAGTTCAACACAAGGTTAGTTTCTATACATCGTTCCAAGATAATGGCAAGATTCTCAAGGCATTCATCAAAAGAAGATCTATATACATAAAATCATCCGTGAATACCTCGATAATCTTCTGAATGTATTAAGAAAAAATGCTTACCATACACCTTTGGAATGTGGCGGGTGCATTATATAATCCAAATGGCATCCTTTGGTAGGTAAACGTACCGAGTGGGCATGTAAATGTGGACTTCTCCTAATCTTCCGGTGCGATCAGCATCTGAAGATAACCTAAAAAGCCATCTAAAAAGCACTAATAGCTATAAGCAGCCAATCTCTCAACCATCTGATCAATAAAAGGAAGGGGAAAGTCGTCTTTACGGGTAGCAGAATTTAACTTTCTATAATCAATACATACTTGCCGCCTAGTTTGCACTTAGGTGGGAACCAACTTACCTTCTTGGTTTGTCACAATGATGATTCCAAACTTTTTTGGAACCACCTCGACAGGACTTACCCACTTACTGTCAAAAATCGAGTAGATAATCCCAAGTATCGAGAAGCTTCAACACCTCCTTCTTCATAACTTCCATCATTAGAGGATTCAGCCTATGCTAAGCTTGCCTTGTGGATTTCGCATCCTCCTCCAAAAAAATACGGTCCATGCATATGGAATGGCTTATCCCTTGGATATCTACGATAGTCTACCCGATGGCCTTCTTATGCTCTCTCAGCATTCGAACCAGCCTCTCCTCTTGATTTAAAGTCAACTCCGCCGAATTGATAACTGGGAGAGTTTGCTTATCTCCCAAATAGGCATACTCTCTCCCAAATAGGCATACTTCAGATGTGTTGGGAGTGGCTTCAATTCTAATTATGGTGCCTGCACATCAAAAGTTAACAACTTCTAGTGAGCGCTTTCTAATAAGTCTAAGGCGACCGTCATTTTCATAAGCTCTTCTCCTATCTCAACATCAATATTGGCTTCTACTTCCATATCCTTAGTTAAAATCGTTTCCAAATGATCCCTGGAACTTAATTTAAACATTTCATGCACCAAAGGATCAATTACATCAACAGAAAAACACAATGATCATCAAGAGGATGTTTCATGGCATCAAAAATATTGAAATGAATCACTTCCCCATCAAATTCCATTGTGAGGGTGCCCTCACAAACATCTATCTTAGTTTGATCCATATTAAGAAAAGGTCTCCCCAACAAGATAGGTATTGGATTACATAAGGTGTCATCATTTATATCCACAACATAGAAATCTGCAGGAAACACTAACTTATTTACCTATACCAAAACATCCTCAACCACACCATCGGGATAAACATTAGTGCGGTCAGCTAGTTTTATGATTACACCCGTTTCTTTCAATGGACCCAAATTCAATTAAGCATAAATCGAACGAGGCTTCACATTAATAGAAGAACCCAAATCCAAGATAGCTCTATTCATAACAATATTACCCATTTTGCAAGGAATGGTAAACATATCTAGATCTCAGTATTTTGGAGGCATCTTCTTTCTGAACACCGTCGAGCTCACCCATCATCACTTTCTCATCACCCCTTAGTCTCCTCTTATGTGTACACAGTTCTTTAAGGAATTTGGCATACCTTGGTACTTACTTGATTACCTTGAGCAAAGGTATATTGACTTCCACCTTTCAGAAAGTCTCCAATATCTCTTTGTCCTTCTCCTTCTTATTTGGTCTAGTCAATCTACTTAGAAAAGGTGGCGGCTTAGTTTTAATTATGTTGGAACTTTCGAAATTTACCTTCATCCTCGATGATGAATTTTCTTCCTTTTCCAATTCCTTCTCAATCTCTTCCTCGGTAGCAATCTTTGATGAGGTTCTCTTAAGACCCTCAATCTCCTTTCCGCCCCTTAGGGTTATGGCATTAACATTCTTCAGGTTCACCTCGGGTTGTGATGGTAGCTTTCCTCCAATTTGTGATTCAATATGGTTTATCCTCTTTGCCATCTGACCCATTTGATTTTCCAAATTTTGTTCACTCAATTTTGTCTTTTGTTGAAACTGTTGCAGCTACTACTACAGGTTTTGTTGAAATTGGAGATTGTTAGTAGTAAGAGTCTTTATCAATTCTTCCATAGAATTACCTGAACTGGAAGAAAGTGCTCCTTGTGCCCTTGGTTGAAATTGTTGTGCTCCTTACGACTGATTTTGGAAGTAATTTTGCTACCTATTCCCTCCATAACTCAAGTTGGGATGGTCTCTCCAGCCTGGGTAATACGTCTGTGAGTGTAGATTATATTGATTGGGGAAGTTTCCTCCTGCAGCATTCACGTACTCCATACTTCCTTCTTGTAGTTTCGGACACTCATCAGTTAGATGGTTCATGTTTGAACATATTCTACACACTTTCTCTTGTGCCTGTCCAACTGCAGTCTATCTTACAAAAGAAGTTAGTTCATCTAAACGATTTTCAATGGATAAAGTGCTTAACTCGTTTACTCATCGAACATCTTTCCAAGTGTCGAATTGTTGGGTGTTAGTGGCCATCTACTCAAGTAATATCCTGGCTTCAATGGGAGTCTTCTTGCAAAGTACCCCACCACTCGCTGTATCAAACAAACTCCTCTCCATCGATAACAATCCTTCATAGAAATGTTTGATGAGAAGTTGCTCCGGTATGTTGTGGTGCGGACCACTAACACATAACTTCTTGAACCAATCCCAATACTTGTAAAGAGATTCTCCATTATGCTGCTTGATGCCACATACATTATCTCCTTCCGAATACTTGTCATCTTTAAGGCTAAAAAATATTTCTCTAAGAACAATCTCTTCATATCCAACAAAGTATTTATGCTCCCCACTAGTAAATCAAACAACCAATCTTTTGCTGCATCTTTGAGTGAGAATGGGGAAGGCTCTTAACATGATCTTCTTGTCTGTCACCCTGGGAGGCTTCATGCTCAAACACACCACATCGAGTTCCTTAAGATGCTTATGTGTGTCCTCACCTGTAAAACCATGAAAGCTAGGCAATAAATGAATTAATCCAGATTTTAACTCAAAAGTAACATGTTCAATGAAATTTGCAAATGTCATGCATAATGGTCTTTGAGTTAAATCAGGTGCAGCTAACTCCATTAAAGTTCTCAGATTTGCCATCGTGTCTTTGGATTCTAGTTCCAATTTGTCTACCAAAGTTGACCTTGATTCCTTATGCATTCCTGATCGCGGCTTATCATTCAATCCTAAGATTGATCCTTGGAAACCGGTCAAAATAAATTTATAGCAAGAATTGCAATGTAGGATGCAACCTCGGGTCGACTCTCAAGGAACTAGTGCAGAATTGATCCTAAGACTAGCCTAATGTTTGAATTATGCAAGAAAGCAATTAAAAGGGGGGTTTGGTTTGAT